>JABUQX010091600.1:0-14162 GCA_015478945.1 Trachelipus rathkii | reverse complement strand
ATTTTTTCTTCTTATTTTTTAAAAACTTTTCTATTTGGTTTTTCATTACATTTTCACTGAACGTCGCACCAATACATGTATACCATTACAAACAATGGTTCATTTTGTTTAGTATAGCATTTGTTGGTTCATACATCGAAACGATGTTCTAAAGTAAGTTGAGCAGGCCAATATATCATATATAATATATATATAATATATAATATATATATATATATATATATATATAGTATATATATATATATATATATATATATATTAGAATATATATATAATTTATATATAATATTATATGTATACCTTGATATATAATATATAATATATATATATATATATTATTAATTATATATAATATATATATATTATTATATTATTTATAATATATATAATATATATATTATATAATATATATATATATATATGATATATATATTATATATTATTATTATATATATATATATATATATATATATTATATATATTATATATATATAATATATATATATATATATATCATAATATATAATTATATAAAGAGGTATAGGAATAATTAGAAACTTCAAATAAAGTAATATTATACAGTACAAATCAGTGAAGTCTTCAATGCTGGTAGGAGCGTTAGCTTTCGATCTAAACGAGATACCTCCTTCAGAGAGCTTAAGAGAAGATAAATGAAATTTAATAAAAAAGAAATGGACATTTTAAAAAATTTATGTAAAAATATTATAAATTAATTAATTGAAAATTCAGTTTTGATTTTTTGAAAAAAGGTGTGGTAGAATGAATTATGTTGTTTAAGGTGGGTCTAGAGTGTGTTCACCTTGTTAATTGTTAAAGTAGGGGGAAATTTTGTATGCAAATGGATCAATTAAATTTTTACGTTTGTGTAGGATCTAGATACCTGTGAATTGGTGTCACTGCCATTGATGTTATGTTGTGAGTAAGTAATGTTCTGTGAAGGGTGAGGCCGAAGTTTGTTGGAGTCACAAAGAAAGGTCGATGTTTATGCTGTATTTGCGTCTATAAAATCAGTTAGTCTCTCCTAGTAGCAAGAAATTACAATAGAACATGGAATTTTGTAGACAGCATGGTGAGATGTTACTTGAAGTGTGAGTAGGGGTTTTGAAACATACGTTTTAGCAGAGCTTGTATTGGAAGAGGATTAACGGAATTCGAATTAGAGTAGATTTAGTGATATTCTGTATTAGGGGGTTGTGGAATAGGTAAATAAGTAAAGGTGTTGTTGGGGGGAGTGATAGGGAGGGTTATAAAATTTCTTCTTTGCTTGTTAAGAGAGTGGGATATTATGTGTTTGGGGTAAGAGAGTTTTGTGAAAGTGTTAAAAATATAGTCGAATTCAGTTTGTAGGAAAGGAGGAGAGCAAATCCGTAGGGCTCTAAGAAAAAGGGAAGTTAAAACACCTGATTTTGTGTTGGTGGTATGAGAAGAAAACCAGTGTATATAGGAGGGGTTAAAAGTAGGTTTTCTATAAACACTATAGAAGAAAATAGAACTGTTTTTCCAGGTAAGTAGGGTGTCAAGGAAAGGTAAAGTCCATCCACCCAAAAAGATTCCATGGTGAATTTTATGTTGGGGTGGATGGGAGTTTTGATGAATTGAGTATTATTGATGATCCTTTCTTAAAGGTTGGATACAAAATAATTCTTCAACATAGCGGAGCCAAGTTGTTGTTAGAGAGAAGAGGATGGTTTAATTATGAAATAATGTATCTAAAAGTTTCCATGATATGTTGCTAGCGAATGGGGTGAAAGGGGGGATCGCCATGCTTAGGCCAGAGTTTTGTTGTATGTAAGTTGTTAAAACTGGAAGTAGTTAATGTTCAAGAGTAAAGGGAAATATTAATTTGTTTAAGGAAAGGGAAAGGGTTAATTCAAGGTGTAAGTATGTTCATGCAAATATCTTTCTAAAAGTTGATAGTAAATGCGGACAGGTACCGATGTGAATAAAGAGTGACCGTCAAAAGCTGAGTTGTGGTTATTATTAGGTGTTATCTGTTTCGTGTTTTATGAATAAAATCCATCCAGGTGTCTCTTAAATGTGTGATTTGGATATGTTTCCAATTAAAGGTTTTAATTGAGAAGCTAGCCATTGTGCTAGTTTGTAAGTATTACTATTAGTGTTGGATGATAGGGACGGGACAGGCACTGAAATTATGTTTGTGATCTTAGGGATTCATAGAACTGTGAGAGACGTGGTAGACTGGGTTTTAAGTCAGAGCGTAGGTAGGAAAATCTCTTTGGTAATGTGTTTAAAGTTTTTGGTTAAAAATGAGATGAATTAGTAAAGTGGGTTTTTGTTTAGAAGAGTGTATGTATTGTTGTCACTGGGTAAGTTGCTACATTTGGAAATATAATCAATTTTATTCTTCATAATTACCAGTTTTTGCCTTTTTGTCAGAACGTGTGACTATAATATCTTCATTACGTTTTAGGTGAAATAAGAGGCTTCTTGAAATTTTTAGGCGTGGTTAAATGATGTTTAGAGTTTTGATAATTCATCTATCCAGTAATCCTTATAAAATCATGGGTTTGAAGGATTGACTCACAAAACTCGGCACTTCACCCTTCACAGAACATTATTACTCAATCACAACCAATGGCATGACACCCATTCTACAGGTACTAGATCCTACACAACGTAAAATTATTGAATCCATTTGCATTACAAACACTACTGAATATGAAACAAATTAAAGGAGAATATGCTCATTAGACCCACCTTAAACAAGATTTTAAAAACAATACCTTTATTCATAACTATGAAACTTAAATTCAATTAATTATTTTTATTTAATATTCTTTAAATGTCTTAACTAGCGATTTCTTTTATACATTACATTTAGTCTTCAACTTACAGGCGTCTGAAGGAGATCTCCGTTTAGATCGAAAGCTCAGGCTCCTACACATTGAAGACCTTCATGATTTGTATACTTGAAAAATATTAACTTTATTTGAAAGTTTTACTTTCAAAATGAGCCCTTTATATAATTACTTACCAAACTCAGCGTCATATAGCTCTGAATCTTCTATATATATATATAATATATATATATATATATATATATATATATATATATATATATATATATATATATATATATATATATATATATAAGTGATTAAATATAATTAACACTGAGAAGGAGAAGTCAGAGACTGACATAAGGTCAAAAGCAGTGTTTTCATCATATTTGTTCTCCTGAATGTTTTTAGACAGTTTTCTCAGATTTTGATGTCTTTACGGAGTTTAACAATGGTGCGGGTGATGATAATGAAGTGCAGGTACTTTGCCGCTGCAGATCAGTCTCATGATCGATGGGGTACAGGCAGGTACACCTGACTGAGAATGTTGGTCCAAAGAGTATTTGGCCTGAAAAGTTCGATGATTACTACCACCAACATTACTGTGATGATCTGTCAGTTTCAGATCATTACTGTCAAATGCTAGTTTATCTGCATACTCTTTATTTTGCTTTTTTCCCCTGATTTTGTATATTCTCTATTTTATTTCTCAAGAATTATACTTTGATGTCATCGCTACTTTTTATACAATCCAGTATTAATTTCTTCTTTTTTGTTCCATTACTTGCAATCTAAGTGAAACAGAAGTTGCCAACTGCTTTTCTTCCTTTGTTTTTCTCGCACGTTAAACAAAGAATGAACCTGTGCTCCTTTTCATCCAGACATACTGGTATTATACTATTCAAACACGTAAAGGAAGCATGTTTTAAACAGCTATAAATATTTAGTTCTAACTCCGGCATGAGTTTGTATGTTGTCTATGGCAACTACATATAGACCTATACTAAATCTCTCTGGCTTAGACCTAGATATAACGGATAATTATTCAGATTTCAGATTCAAAAGGTTCAGAATTTTTTTTTAGGACAGCCTAATTGAAGCTAAGTTGAAGTTTACTAAATAGTAAACACTAACCTTGCTTATCAAAGGAAACATCACATAGCATAGTAAATTGGTATATATTTTAAAATATAAATAAATTGTTTATATATATATATATATATATATATAATATTTTCTCAACTGAAATATCAGATTATGTCTAGTGTGAGTAAGGAAAAATAGGTTATAACATACCGCTACTATATAAGCAAACTTTCAATATTTTAGGATAAGATATGCAATAGCATTGGAAATATTTATTTATTAATATTACTAATGGTTGTTTATATGCTATTTCGTTATTGATTTAATTGGATATTTACAGCACAAAATATATTTTTTTAAATGTTATTGCATCGTATATCAAATGACGTGGTAATAGTTTTTCTTGCACAGTTATAAATATTGATTTTACATAAGGTAGTTAATAGTTACTGAATGAACAAAATCCAGCTGACCATATATTTTAAAGCTTACTGGTTCATTAAAATATCTCTAAAGGCCAATAAAGCTAAGCATGTAACTATAATCAATTTACATAAATAAGTCGTCAGTATTGCTTTTGCACTGATGCAGTCCTCATAATCCGCGAGGTTCGAAGACAGAGCCCCCCGATTTATGGAGAAACAGTACTTAGGATACAGAGCAGGCTCACTCTGAGACACTATTGTCATAGTATTGGCCGTCATCTCGCCAACTCAACCCACCTCCCCATTCCAGTAATCGTATGCACGCTACTACGCGAGGAACACACACAACACATACCTTCTTCTCCCTCAGTATTAAACCTACTCTCCTACACAACACTTTCCAGTTTATTTCTTGCTCATCGAGAGTCCTCGCTTCCATCTTTGTACGTCCCACACCCGTTCCTTGTGCACTGTGCAGCTGATTCTCCATCACAGAGCACTTTTTCTCCCAACTCTCCTAAACCACCCCTCTATATATATATATATGTATAGGTACCCAAGGATGTTATATAATTGTTCATCAGTGAGTGATAATAAGATCGAAAAAACACGTCAATAAAGATAGGTAAATGATATAGAATATGAGTATATTGATGAGAGGAATTTGTATATAGTGAAGTTGTAGTAGTTTTTATAAGTAATGTAATTCATACTATGTTTGAGAGACTGACCCCACGCTAGCTCAATTCTGATCTAGCAGCGAGAAGTAGAATCTAGTAGAAAGATTAAGGACGTAGATATATGGACAATTCTAGAAGTATAATAAGATGGTGAGTTAGTACTCACATTTTACGACTTTGATTACGACGTTGAGCAATGTTATGGTCGAACGTGCACTCCCGCCCCATTGTTATGTGTATTTAAGTCGAACTGTAGATTGATTGCCACACCGAAATGTGTGGAAGGATCATTATATGAAAGAGGTAACATACGACTAACATAGGGTAGTATACTGATCGCAATTTATACATCTTTAATGTGGCATGAGCAGATCTACTCCACTACACGATTACTTTGATCTAGAAATAAATTTCGATATGAAGTGTTCGCGTCTAGACGCATACAAACTTCATATCGTACGTAATGATTTTACGCCTAGAACTTATGTAAAGGAATATGACTTCACGAAATGTAAGATAGCCAGAACAAGTGCTTGTGAGATGGAAAGAAATAATGTAGGTGAAGAAGTTCTGTAGAACTCATTAGAGAAGCTTCGAATGATAACTGTTAGCTCTTATACCCAGAGTCTAGAAGTCGCTTGGCGCCTGCGAGTTATCTACTGTTACAAGTATAAACGACGCACCACGCTGACGTATCAGCTGAGACGCTCACTAAGAAGACCGCGACACTCATAAATCTGAGACTCTAAGATAAAGCTAAAGAAATACTCATCGCTATGTTACACTTGAACAACAGGAAGCTCAAATACCATGGCACGCTCTTGAATCGGAAAGAGATGAATGAGTATTCCACGTAATAGGTGTCTAAGTAAGTAGTAGTAGTATTAGATGAAGTAGGATTTTCATAAGATCTTAGATATAGCAATTACAATGATGAGTAGCTTTATAGGGCGTTAGTATAGATAATGAGATCTCAGTGAAGCGTCATTTACTCACTTTTTCGGAATATAGGATTTAGTAGACTTGTGATTGAGTGCTCATATACCATGAGTAGGTAATAAGTGCTAGTATTCAAGACATTAGAGAAATAATGAAGTATATTGTACTATAGTAAATAGGGGTGAGTATATATATGTCAGCACGTAAGCATTTCCCTCAAACTCTAGGGCTTTACTAACCCATAGTGTTAATACTATTACTAAACTGATAGATTATAAACCGAGTAAATATTACTAACATTTTGAGTTGAAACACGTTTCAACCAATTTAAAACTTCAGTAAATTATTGCTCATTGAAATAAGAGTATTTAAAATTTAGTTTTATCTAGAGCGCAAACTTTTATGATCAATCGTTAAACTAGAACCGTATTATATTTTTCTCGTCACAGATATTACTGGAAAGAACAGTGATATAACAGTTATACGTGAAAATATATATTCGCACGGTTAATTAATCGGATATAACTCGATAATCTATATATGACACGAAACGAGTCTATATGTAAAATCTCGTGTATTCTGAGTTAATAAGATATTGAATTACGTAGTAATAACAGTAAGTATATAAAGATAGTTAGTATTATTATAATACTTCTATTCTGATATTAAAATTAGCTATAGTTCAAAATCATAGATTGATAATTCTTGCTATTACTCACGTTCTAAAAAAGCTATACTATATACTATTGTGAAGGTATATTTAAAGAATAATAAAGGACGTACTGTACATTTAATATTATTGAAAAATGAACCTGTAACAGTGAAACAGATAGACAGGTAAATAAGATTATATACATAAATTTAATTAATAATGAATAATGCTATAATTATATTTTATTTCAAAGGTAGATTATCAAACTAGGAATGAAAACTTTCGAATGTATCAATTCCGTCTCAATAAGCTCTCATATCAACTATTAATATAGTCACGTGCTCTAAAACCAATATCCTACTCAATTATTTACATGATGAGTGAGTAAATATTGTAATATTTATGTGGATACTCAAGATAAAGTGCTAATTATGAGCGGTTATATGAATAAAGAAATTTAGTGATTGAAATAGAGGCATAAATACTTCTTTTATAAAAAATCATGAGGTGGAATTTCAGTATTGCTATGTTACCTTTGAGTTATTGATATATTTATGAATTTTTAATAATAAAATATATTATTAATGACTATTATTATAGGAATGAAAACATCTATGACTGACAGTAACTGAAGAGAATAAAAGTATGATTATGAGGCTATTTTATAATACTATGATAAATAGTATAGTAAGTGTGATAGTATTTATTAAAGTTCCAGGTATTAGGTAGTATAATTAATATATAATTATAGTAATAAAATTTTAAAATTCAACTCCTTCTTTCACTGATAATTAAATATGAATAGTATAATTAATTTGGATGATGAATTAAGTAAGTGTTCTATATCTGAATAAAGAAAGTGTTACTCAACGAGGAACCGTGTTCTAAACTTGAATAAAGAAAGTGTGAATGTAAAGGAGCGTAGTCACACAGGACCTCCAAAAACAGAAGTGACTGGGTATATTATATAAGAATAGTTCTATAGGTGTTTTAATGCTAAGATATAGTTCTATAGGGTTTTAACTTGATAAATATATATTACTGATAACAGACAGTGAATAAGATACAGTATAGCAATTTATAATCTTACTAAGTAAAATATAAACTAGTGCTACTATATGTTAGTAATTTATAATTATAGATTTTGAATTGGACGATGGTAGTAAGTGGATCTGGTACTAGAAAACTAAAGGTGGAATAAACCACTAATAAAGGCAATAGAAAACATATGCAAAGTTCTTTATCATGAGTTTGAGATAATGAATAATATCACTTGTCAATATACTATTATATTGAATTTCGTAAATTTATGTAATATTTATATAATTATTTAATGTTATGTCGTACAAATACTGAAAGTTGTATAATAAACTCTGTACCGATATCTAATAATCATAGCTTTAGTTTTAAATAAAAAAATCCTAAAACACACTTATGCTTATGCTTTAGTATTATCCGACCGACTTATAAAACTTATATAAAATTTAAAAAGCATAATGGACAAAAAACATGAGAAGGTTATATTTAAATATTATGCATTTCCATTCACTAATAATAAATAAATGAATGATATATGCTCATATTATGCACATTATATACATCAGCATGCTCAATATACAGTTTACCGCTTCTGAAAATGTTTCAGAATAAGTATATTTAACATACATACACTAAAGTATACTTTCCTACTTATGAAGAAGTAGTTATTTATATATTATATGTGTGAAATGTCGGAAATATGGGACAGTTTAGCATTACATAATCAAATAATTGAAATATAATAAAATAAATTTATGATTAGTTATATACTGTCTATAAATATATTTTATTATAGATATGCTAATACATACTTAGCAAATTATAAATATAAAAAAATAGTTAAAATTAATAGAACACAAAAGTTATATTATAACTCTTACAACACACGGTAAAGGTATGAAGTGCTCACTGTTGTTATCTTCAATAATAATATATAATTCACAAGTAGAATCACTATAGATAGCAATCTCACTAGTGTAAAATAGCTCTCTCAGGGTCAAATGTAATAATTATTATGTTCTCTTATAATCTATACGACTTCTATATGGTATATTTATTATATAATCTTCTTTTTTTTCCTGTTTAGGTGCGAATTTATATATTACTCTTGAAAGATTGGTGTATTAACACGCTAGGTAGTGTGGCTCGAAGACGAGGCTGCAGATTACACAGGGGGTGGATCGATCGTCTAATAAGGGCTCAGATTTTTCACAGATAATACTTCGACAAGGTTTTGACGGAAAGTGAAGGAAATCTTAGCTGTAGCAACCTGCGCTGTACACAGCGTCAATAATCATAACGAGCAGATGGGTTATCAGCAGTCGTCCCACGCTGGTAGGGGGGAAATAGTCCTACCTCTATGTACTAGTATACCACCGCGCAGTGCTAGCAGGCTCGCGAGGACCCGCAGTTCTAGTCTTCTCGCTGTGCGCGCTCGGTGCTAGTGTAGCATTGTAGTACAACTATTAGGAGAGATAAGTATGTACTTTAAATTACATTTTCGTGACATAAGAATTATTACCAGTTGAAAAATAACCTTTTCACGCGTTAAGCAATCTGTAAATGTTTTTAGAGTATGTGATTGTGATTAATGTTGATATATAAGGTTTATAGTCTTATTTTGTTTTTTCTCTCTGTGTCTTGTTCAATTGACATATAAGACTATTTCTTTATGTTTGAAATTTTTCAGAGAAAGTTACCTGAGATCGAAAATATATATATCCTCATAGTCTCCGAGCTCCCATTCATCGGAGTGCTTTGTATAGAACGATTATAAGCTAGATGATACTAAAAATAATATTCTCCCAATATTTAAAGGTTAAATTTATTGAGATATACTCTTACTCAATTAATTACTTTACCACCTGTTTACTCTTTAATTGGTAGTACATATTGCTTCTACACCTGGCCCTACAATCACTTATAAGTTAGCATAGTAAACGCACACTCAACTCCCAAGACTGACCTTATTATTCCCTCAGGCTTCCTATCTAATAGTTACCTTCTATAGTCTATACTCCTCCTTATCACAATTATTAAGAGTGAGGATCATATTACTAGATAGTATATTACTAGAGAGGTTTTTATACCGTCTAACTAATGAGACCTACTATAGTTACTAACCACTAGTCATACTACTCTACCTTACTCATCCATCCCCATCATCTTACTCTTATCTGACAAAATTATCTTTAGTTTATATTTAATTTCTTTCTCCCTTATTCGTAGAGGGCCACCTTTTAATCGTATGAGACACCAACCTTAATAATTTGGTGCTATTTTAGTATATATATGTATTTTATTAACTATTTAAATTATCCGATCTATTACTTTGTACAAATATGTCTGTGGGTCAGTGGGTATATGCCAAAATCAAAGAATTTGAACATAATCATTATCAACTATCTCATTATATCTACTATTAGTCAAGTAGGTGTTTATAATTCCAATGATTATTAGGAGTATCAATATTATATAGTTTAGCATAAGTCTGCTAGTAGAATGAGCTATGCATAATGGTATAATGTCTTTCCGTATATAGTATCACCATACGTATTAGCAGGTCTCAACATACCGGATTAATTAATGCTGGGGTATTACATCTCACTGAGATAGTTTCCTCACTCAATTCCTATACAATCTATCAGAGCCATACTGAACTCCTTCGATGTAGCTTTTTTGAACCATTGGGTTCTTATATAACCTATACCTGAGCACATGATTATACACAGACGTTCATATCAATTCTATACTTATTTCAAAAAATTCCCCACCAATTGTTTAAAAATATAGATTTTTCTATATTGATAAAGGCCTTTCAATACTTCTTTTTTAAAGTGTTGGACATGTCTATGTTCTTCCCATTCTTCATTATCGGCTTTCTTTAATTGCTGCTTATAGATTCCTCTTTTAATTATATATTAGTTTCTTTCTTTGTGAAGATAATATGTCAAGCTGACTTAAATGACGTTAGAGTTTATTTTTTTTCCATATGAACAAAAATTGGAGTAAAATTGAAGTGGGCTGATGGGTAATACTTCCACGAAGGCAACTAATTTGTGCACTTTCACAAGGAAAAGTCTATCTACCCTAAGTAAATAAATGATGATAGAAACGATAGTTTGCTCATTTGCAAATAAGAAAATGTCCTTTAAACCTCTGCAATGGTTTTCACTCGTAACACACAAAGTAATTTCTACCGTACCAATAAAAAATAAGTTGCTTTCCGCAGTTAGTTTCCTAAAGTAAGGTAACATTAAGTCCTGTCAGTATAAATTAAGCTAAACATATCATAACCGGCAACGAACTAAGAATATTAATGTACCAAATGCAAACCTAACATAACCTCGCGTTAATGAATACATCCAACGCTAAACATCCTTGAAAATTCCCACTTTCCAACAGTAAAAGTATGCTAAAACAGGTCATCCAATTTACTCGATATCGTTCCCACTTTTCGCGACCCATATCAGCAACAGGTTAAGCCCGATATATCTGGGTATACCAAAATCCGCTTTTTTTGAAAATCCAAAGGTGACCAATCTATCAAAGATACCAAACATTCTTGACTAAGGAATTGCACTATCTGCATCAAAAGTGTCACTCCCGGTTTCGAAGTATAACATCTCATTTGACCTTTTGAATAATACGTAGACTTTATGCAAAATTCTAAGGCAATCCTAACATTACTCAACCAAAAACTTAACCTAGGCTCACGTTCTTCTAGAACACAGATCATCGTCATTATACACATAGATGAATATTCTTACCCAAAAAAACTCATAATTTCTCTTAACAAATCCAGTGTTTCGTTATTTTTTTCCAACATTGTTCGATAGTAATATTTTAACATAACGTAACCGTAAAACTTACGAAATAACAGCCGTTTTTCATTAACCTAAAGAGGGTATCTAAAAGGGCAACAAACTATTGTACCTCTTCCAACCGAGAAAAACCCCCAGGGGGATTGCGCCGCCTGAAAAGGGTGTGAATCCGCTCCTGACAGAGGGGGAGATCACCCCGAAGAGGGGGGTAAGCGGCGCTCTTTACCCCTCCGAAGGAGGGGGTAAGGCCCCAGCCCGAAGGTTTTTTTTCCATCTGACACTATCTGTCGTCATGAATAAATTAATAACGGTCCTTTTTACTAGACCATTCTTAAAATTCGTTCCCACCGTCACCTTTATAAAAAACCTTAGGTTGACGTATCAAACGTGCAAAATCTAATTGGGAAATGAAATGGAAAATTTCAAGTCAGCTGCCGATATGTGACTGCGAATTTCCTAGAATCTCCGAAAATGGTTTTCAAGTCTTGCCTTCGACGTGCAGGGCTGAGGACAATGGGGAAAAAACTCCCCAAAACTCCGGAGTGGGGATCTTGCGCCTGAGCTTATGGACCAAGAATGCTTTAAAAAAGTGAAGTTAAAATGCAAGTAAAAAGTGCCAAAAAATGCGTAAAAAAAGGACAAATTAAACGGGGTTAGCCTGTTGCCAGATCATTAGCGACAAAGTCTGTGAGCAAAACGTTAAAAAGAGTTAGACAAAATTAGTAAAAAAAAAATGGCAAAAATTAGTAAAAAAAAAAGTACCAAAAAAAAAAGCGCAAAATTAAACGGAAGAAATTTCACGTTTAACGACAAATCTGGCTTCCGTTACTTTTCCGGGTCAAAACGCTACGCGTTTAAGTAGTATTATATCTATATATATATATATATATAGCTCACTCATAGCATATGGAGTTATGGTACAATATTTTGAAAGAGATTTGCTCCGAAGTTATATTTGTCAGAAAGGAAAATATAGATAGTGAAGGCTAAATCGATCGAAACTTGATCCGACGCTCATGATAAAAACATAAATAACTTATCGTGCATTAGAAATATAATATAAAGTTATTTATTATTTCAATATCATTCATAAAATTATTTAATTAAACGCTAAGTGGAGTTGGCCTAAATGCAATATCCCTGTAGTATTTAAAATGTAGTGAGTAAAAAAGTAAAATGCTATTGGACAACCCAAATGTAAATGGTTGTGAAATTTATATCCTCTACCTATTTAGAAGTTAGTGGTGAAGAATTCTATATTTTTAATATATTAACATAGTATTTATACACAAAAATTTAATTTTTCTATCAAAAAACATTAGGTAACACTCTTTTTACAATAAGAGAGGATTAAAACTATTTTATTATTTGTATATTGTTTATTCTCAATTAAATTAGGTATATTTTGCCGACGCTGTATCGCGGTGCGGAAGAGAAAAATAATACATGCTGAGTGTCGTTTTATATAATACTTATATTATAATATATACATAATATATGATATAAAAGTAGGTACGTAACTATCGTAGTAGAGACATTAAGGTTGGCCCAGTACTGCATCAGGACACTGGAATCGCACCGCACCGCACCTGACTACCTGCACAGTGAGTACTTCCCTAGACAAATATTCTAAAAATATATAAAAATAATATATGACAAAAAGTGAAGAAATTGAGTTGGATAGCTATATATACGCGTGAGAATGTTATTAGCGTAACCGATATTTAGCGTCATTCTCGATTTTTTTTTTGCATATCGACCACAAAAGTAGCCAACTCTACACAAATGATATAGACACAACGTTAAAAATTAAATAAGGACAACAAAAAATAGAAAAGATAAAATAAAAAATAAGGAATACATGATATTTATTTTATATAAATAAATTATGAGCAGAATGTCAATTACGAAATCTAAAATCTAAAATATAATTTCCAAATAATTACAATAAATATTTAAATAATCGATCTTGCTTAAAAAAAAGTATGATTAGTATATTTATAATATTATTAAAAAATTTATATGTTTATTATCTCTATCTAGACCGATATTTATCCGTTATATAATATTTACGTGAGGGACAGGCACTATCCTTACCCTCCTTAGGTGATAGGTACACTGGATCCCCCAATTGCTAGACCAAGGTAACGCTACTCTCTAATATGGTATTATATAGGTTTATCTCATAAGGTATTTTGTGGAGATATTATTAATCCTTATATATATCGCTACCCCTAATACTACTCTTGAGATAGATAGCATATCACTTTTCAATCTTTCCCCGTAGTATATATTATCTAATATATATCATATATATATTATATATATAATATATATTATATATATATATATTTATATATAATTATATAATAGATATATAATTATTATTATATATATATATCAATATATTATTAATATAATATTTAATTTAATATATTATAGTATATATAGAATCGGGATCAATCTTTACCGATCGATTTGAATTAGTTGATATTAATATATATTTAATATATATATATATATATACTATATATATATTATATATTATATTATATATATATAATATATAATATATATATATTAATAGTATAATATATATATATATATATTATATTATATTATATATATATATATTATTAATAATTTTTACTACAAACTTTTTAAAATAACGTATTTTTAAGTAATTGAAAATTTTT
>JABUQX010091599.1:50000-51765 GCA_015478945.1 Trachelipus rathkii | reverse complement strand
TTTCATAGTTCAAACTCATTTAAGAGGCACTTCACTTAATGGAAAATTAATTTTATATTTTTTGATAATTACTCAAGAAGGAATTTTAAAATATTTCTTTTTAATCAGTGTTTACATGAATTAAATTTAAATTCATTAATATTATTTTATGAAATCTACTCTCGTTGGAGACTGACAATTATAATTTTTTTTCTGCAATATAATTTATAAAATAATTTAATTATTCACGGAATATTTATGATTTTGTGTATTTTTTAATATAAGCAATCATTGATAAAGCTTTTTGCAAATGAAATACCTATACAGCGGTTATTTCGACTTAATTACAGACTGAACTATGGAGTCGATAGCTGGTAGCTGTAACAGGGAATCACAAAGTTTTGGGTGAAACCTTTGTGCTAGAGGATAGAAAACTTTGAGGTAGATTCGGAGCCGGAACCAGAAGCAGTGTCGGAGCAAGAGTCAAATAAATCAATAATAATTAATGGGCCCCTTGTCGAAATTGGACGGCCAAAAATAATTTAAAGACTCCATAGCCTTGTTTGTCAAATCGTTCTCCAAGTTTGACCATCATTGCATAATTTGTATAGAGTCTTGAAAACTACCTTTTTATTTTTTTGTTGGTTTCAACTATATAGGCGGTCAAGTCTTTTTTGACATCTATTTTTATTCTTTAGTTTGAGACTTAAAGTCTCAAACTAAAGTATATAAAATTGGGTAATTTTAAAATTTACACTTAAAGTATGAATGTTAAAATTGCACAATTTAACTTCTTACAATTATTCATTAGATGGGTTTTAAGATGTTAAAAAAAACCTAGGGCTAAAAGATAATTGTAACTTTATTATTATCTATTATAAATTTATTTCAGATGCTTAGACAACAAATATCCCAATGCTGGTTTTAATTAAGCAAAGTATAAAAAAACAACATTTTATTAACATTCTCGGATCAAGCATTATGCTACACGATCGATAGGATAAAGCTTTTTTCACTCAACGCTTCTAAAAGCCGATTATATTGTTTAACTAAATGAGAACAGCAGCGAGATAATGATATTAAAAGTTAGTTAACATACCGTACTTAAAATTCTTACAGAGTAATTTTGTTTCTAAAAATATTACATCAATACACAATTTTAAACTCTATTTAATTATTAAAATTTTCAGCATATATATATATATATATATATATATATATATATATATATATATATATATATATAATATATATATATATATATATATATATATATATATATATATATATATATATATATATATATATATAGGGTGACCGCAGTGATAGGGGGAGAAAATTATTTCCCGAATTTTGTCAACGGGAACCCCACAAAATGATCAGTCTTAGCAGATTTTTCGAAAGCCAAAGTTTGAGCATGATTATAGCATGTTAACCCGTGCCGCTGGGCGTTCAAAGTTTCGAAAAACTCGAATTTTTGGCTGGCTAGCGACGTCTTTGGGCCGTATCTCTGAAACTTCTCATTATTTTCTCATGATTTATGTCTCAAATCATAGGCAATATTGTTCTAAGTAATTTATATTATATACATATTTGTTGCTACTTATAGTCGAACCGAGCTATAACAGCCTTTGTCATCAAAAACGTGACTAGGAACCTCTATTAACGAACTTATGATATGAGAATTATTTAATATTTTTCAAAGTATGAAATTAATTATGATGGAATAAAATGACAGAATGTTTTTGTTTTTACATATTTCAATGTATTTTAATAAGAAAAGAGA
>JABUQX010091599.1:22500-35000 GCA_015478945.1 Trachelipus rathkii | reverse complement strand
TACTTCAGATTCATCACACAAATCCAAATCATCTGCATTTAATAACAAGGTATACTCCACTTTATACCATTTTCCATCAGTGTAACATCTTCCCATGTCACCCATACCTTAAATTCTTTCATTATCCAATCCACATACAAATTGTATAAAGCATGATGATCTGATATTCCCCTCCCCAACCCATTGAATTAGCATCCACCATATATTTCAACATCTTCATCAACACAAAATCAATCATACTTTTTACTTCAACACCATCCCTTTTCTTTCCACTCTTGTATGCTTATGGATAATCTTATGTTTGAAAAAAAGTATTACCTACACCTATTTATCTCATTTCACAAATATCAATTACCTTCCAACCATCTTTACTCTCTCCAGCTACCCCAAAGGCACCTGCTTTTCCGTCCCTTATTTGGTAACCAACGACCAATTAAAGTTACCTAACACAATCTCTCTCTCTCTCTCTCTCTCTCTCTCTCTCTCTCTCTCTCTCTCTCTCTCTCTCTCTCTCTCTCTCTCTCTCTCTCTCTCTCTTTCTCTCTCTCTCTTCAATGAACCCTTCAGATGGACCATATAATACCCCCATACAAACCTCTACCTTCTCAAACTTAAATTTAATCATTAATATTCTAGCACTCATACATGCAAGATACGCCAAATGTCTATGCCACAGATCACTCATTGGAGTTGCAACTCTATTTCTCCCCTCTCATTCCTTTTCACTCCAGAAAACACACACTTCGCCCATTACCACTCATCCTCACCATTTGTTTTCATCTTTGTTCCAGTTACTGCAAGCATATCAAATTCAGTTTTTCTAATTGCGTCGTTTACTTCCCCCCTCTTCTTCTTAAATCTTATTCCTCTATCATTCCATGTACAAGAACAGTTTCACATAGTTTCACCGATATATAGTAGGTCGCTTATGGTGATCATAACCAGCCTTTTAGGCATGCATAAGCATTCCTATAAAATTAGCACGTAATAGCGGGGTCAAGCAAAAGCTATCACGGCTCTTTTACTCGCCTTCTACGACACGCAGAACAAACAGTGAAGGAATCCTTCCCAAAGAACAGAAAATCTCATTTAGTTGTCTCTTATGCAGAGAATACGTTATGAGAATTTTTCCTCTCCAGATACAGGAATATATATATATATAATATATTTATATATATATATTTATATATAATTATATATATATATAATATATTATATATATATATATATAATATAATATATATATATATATATAATATATATATATATATATATAATATATAGCCAGATCCCGAAGTTCAGGCATTTAACTAGAAAACTATAACATTACAGAAAATAAATAACATTTTTGATCTCAGCAAGCAATTTTCATCGATAAACTAAAAAAAAGTTATTATTCTAATAATTTATTAGATCACCTTAAATATAGTATAATCTTAGATACTTGCAGCGACACTGGATTGACCTTGAATTCCCTGCATAGTTCACGAGAGCAAGATTACAAATTAGTATTTTTTATTTTAACGCTTTGGAGAAAAATTTATTTTTCTTTTTATATTTTTTAGGGGGTTTCGAGCCGACGTAGGACAGAAGGGGATAATTCCCCCCGGTCATCCCCCGTAGGGCCGAGAAAACCCCGACTCGTCCATTCTTTAAGTTTTAACCGTGGGGTATCTTTAGTTAAAAAAAAAATCAACATTTTGCACCTTGCGCGCTTTCTCGGTACTTCGAGCTTCTTCGTAATTCTCAAAAAACGATGCTTATCATACAGCTTCCACCAGTTTAACATATTTAAATTTTTCAAAAAGGTGTTAATTTTATTATTTTTTTCTAAAAAAAAACATGTATTAAAATTCTCCGATAATAAAAGTTTTCTTATTTTGTATACTGTTATAGTTTTTTAGTCTACATGCCTGGCCCTCTTGGGATTGCTGACTTATATATATTATATATTTTAATATATATAGTATATATATATTATATATATATATATTAAATATACTTATAAATATATATATAATTATATATTATATATTTTATATATATATATATATATTATATAATCAATATATATAAATATATAATATATATATAATATATATAATATATATATATATATAGTTATATATACTATATATATAAGTATAATATACTCTCTCGTACCTATCCTAGACTACCATATTTTAGGCTGCCCATATTACTACCAGTAATATAGCTCCAATAGATTAATTATATATTATATATATATATATCTGCTCCTATTTCTGTCACGCGCGTTCCAGTTTCATCTAATTCTACCCTGGAAGATTCTGGCATTCCTCTTCCTCCCCTTCTTTGCTCAGGTGTCCTATGCTTGCTGATTACATTTGATCGGTGCATGGGCTTCCTCAAATGGCCTTCCTCCCGGTTTTGAGGATGTAAGCTCCGTGCTTGGCCCCCCTCCCTCTTTCAACATATTCCTCTATGGTCTCAATACTAACACTTTCCCTCAGTGTTGGAAGTACGACATGGTCCACCGGTCGAAAAAAGGAGCGCCTGATCCTTCTAATAGTCGCCCATAGCTCTCACTTGTATTCTATCTAAGATCTTTAAAACTTTCTCAACTCCATTTCTTAACAATCTGGAAATTCTCATTCACTCCTCTCTCCCCGATGCCAGTACGCTTTCGGCGTTCGAGGTAATATGCGATATACTTCCTATCTTACTGATTTTGGGTTTCTGCCCTTAGGAACTATGGGAGACTTGCGTGGTGGCGCTTACATACCAAAGCATTTGACCGGGTGTGGCACGCAGTCACTCCTCTCCAAGCTCCCCTCCTTTGTGTTTCCTCCTCCTCTTTGCTCACTTATGTCTAGTTTTCTCTCAAATCGCTCAATATCGCTGTTGTTGATGGGACTTCTTCTTCTTTTTTGTCAATAGTGTCGTGTTCCTCAGGGTTCTGTCTATCTCCTACTTTATTCTTACTTTTCATTAATGATCTTCTCACCGCACATCTAACTCTATCCATCATATGCGATGACTCGACCCTTCATTCTTCAACTCATTTCAATCTGCTCACCTCTTTACTTCTAGATTTCCTTTCGGCTTAAGCTGCCGATTTCTATTCTCGCATATCTGTATAGGAATTTCCGTGTGGGTCGTTCTCAACCTTGATGAAATTTAATTCTTAAAAAACTCAACTTCTACAAATCTCCCTCGCTAAAACACCTTCCAACTTTCCATCTCTTCGACGGTTCTTCTCGTCTCTTTATAAAACCATCATTGGCCTTAAGTAAACAAAAAAATGTCTTGGAAACCCCACATCACAACGGTTGCTACGGGCGGCCTCAAAGAAACTGGAATTCTGTTTAGGACTGCGAGACTTTTTTCCTTCTTCTCAGATTACTCCAGCTATACAAGGGCCTCATCCACCCTTGTATGGAGTACTGCTCTCATATCTGGGGGGGGGGCTCTGGTTTCACCCGGCTTTTGGACAGGGTCGAGTCAAAGTCCAAAAGACTTATAAACTGTTCCGTACATTCCCTCCACTTGACCCTCTATCTTTGCGGCGTGATGTTGGTGCTTATCTCTTTTCTATAGGTAGCAGCGGCAGGTGCTCGAGGGAACTTGCCACTCGCGTACCACCACCTTTATGACGCCCGCGTAGCACAAGGGGTGCTGTGTCTGCGCATGAGTTTTGTGTGGATATTGGTAACTCCAGGCTAGTTCGCTGCGGTGCTTCCTTCTTTTCTGCCACCTCTGTTTTGTTAAATCTCGCCATTTTCTTTGTTTCTGCTGAATTTAATCTCCTCACTCAAAAGCTTGCGTCTGTGCTCACCTGCGTAATTTGCGTTAGTAGCTTCTGAACGTGTAACACCCCCTCTTGAATAGGGCTCGCCCGTGAGTGGTGGTGACCGTGTTATATATATAAATATATATATATATATTATTAATAATATATATAATATTAATATATAAAATAATTTTAATTATAATATATATATATATAATATTATATTATATATATATATATATATATATATTATATATGTGTAGTGTGTGTGGTGGTGTGTGTGTGCGTAGCTAGAATTTTATATAGGTAGTCATTTCAGATATATATATATATAATATATATATATATATATATATATATATATATATATATATATATAATATATATTATATATATATATATAATTATATATATATTATATATATATATATATACATTATATATTAAATATATATATATATATATATATATATATATATACTATAATATTATATATATATTATATATATATATATATATATATATAATATATATATATATATATGAAAATTATATATATATATATAATATATATATATATAATATAGATATATATATATATATATATATATATTATATATCATAATATTTTTACTTTCACTATATGTGGACACTAACTGAACTTCCTAGGTCGCGAACCAAATATGTCAGTAGCCGCTAAGCATTATGCACAACTTGATGTTTCTCTCCTGTTCCTATTGACATCTCGCAGGCAGATATATATATATAATATATATATATATTATATATATAATAATATATAATATATATATATATATTTATTATAATATATATATATATATATATATATATAGATAGTTATATATAATGAGATGTAATTAAAGTTGCAAGCGGAAAAACGGTTTCCAAAAAAAATTTAAATAAATACTCCTTATATGGCAACGACAAACGAAGGCAGGCTCGCCTGCCCTAATATCATTGCAAATATAGGATATATTTTATTTCAGCTAGGCGTACTTTAAGTAGGCAAGTTAAACGTGAAAGCTTGACCATTTGTCATTTTTTGTTTCATAATTCTTTAAGATTTTGTAGTTTAATTTTCTTACGATTTCGTATTATATTAACATTTTTTATATTTTTTGATTTGTTTTTTTAAAATTATTAATTTGTTCTTAAAAACAAGAAAGGCACTGCCTAACCTGGCCTATCCATTAACTACGCATTGATATATAATTATATATATAATATATATATAATTATATATATATATATTATATATATATATATATTATAATATATATATATAAAATATATATATATATAATATTATATATATTATATTATATTATATATATATATATATATATATATATATATTATTTAGATCTTTAAGAGATAAACACGCATTTATATATATATATATATATATATTAATAATAAAAAGCGGAAATACAATAAATAACTCAAAAGAGATAGAGCCAAAATTCTTTGATTAAAGTACAATTATATATATATATATATATATATATATATATATATATATATATATATATATATATATATATATATATATATATATATATATATATTTATATATATATATATATATATATATATATATTTATTATAAATATTTATATATATAAATATCAAGAGTAATAAAAACACATATATATATATTATATATAAATATATATATAGATATATATATATATATATATATAATATAAATATTTCTTTAATATAAATATTATATATAATATATATATATATCTGGTGAGAATATGATCCTCTAGCACCAGTTGTAGGATAATAAACGCGGCAAATTCCTGAGAGTGTTTTATTTACATCCTATCCAAAAACATCCATAATAAAATCTTCTAAAAAATGTCCAAAAAAAAAACTCTTCCAAAAAACCTAAATAAAGAAAAATGGAAATACGACATAAGTTACATGTAATTTTAAAAAATCATTAAGCTGTAATTAAAAATCAATTAGTTGTATTTCAATATTTCATATGTCATATATATCCATATTATAACAAATAAAAACACATCAAAAATTCTCCAATATTACAATTCATATTTTATTAAAATAATAAAAAATTAATATGCAATATTTAATATATTTAATTACAATATATATATTTCAAAGATAATTAACAAATATATTTCTTAGATATGGGCAAACATCTTTATTTTTAAAACAATAAAATATTAAGTAAAATAGGCTATATATATTTCAAAGATAATTAACAAATATATTTCATTAGATATTATTATTATTATTATTATTATTATTATTATTATTATTATTATTATTATTATTATTATTATTATTATTATTATTATTATTATTATTATTTTATTATTAATTTAAAGTAATTCAAATGTTACCTTTGCACAGCGATGGAAATGTTTTTTAAGTGAAAGTGAGAACGTCCTTTGTTTGTCTCACTAATCTCTAATCTCTTGCCTGTTATAATTTATATTTCAATTTTATAATTAAAAAAAAAAGAAAAGAAAAGAATATACATTTTTTTGCATATTATATGATACATATATATTATATATATATACATAGAATATCTTCAAAATATTATATATATATATATGTATAAAAAAAAATAAAAATAGTATAGATTTATTTTATATAATATATATATATATATATATATATATATATATAGAATATGTTCAAAATAATGTATACTATAAATGTTTAAGAAAAACTTCTATCTTAATATTTTCGCGCCCTATAACACTACTTAAAGGAGCTATTTCATTAGCTGTTACTTAAGCAGGTCTCAGGCCCAAACAAACGACTTTTCTTGTGGTCCAACCCTTTTTAAAAGATCGTTTTTTCGTATCCCTCCAAAACCCTCTCTAATCTCTCTAAACCCCTAAAGTTTCTCCCTCTCATTCCCCATCATTCTCTCGGTCTCTCTATCCCTTTTTTTCCTGAAGTGAAGTCTAAAATGGATTTTTGGATAAATCCAAATGTAAATCCATTTGGAATCCGGATGGATTTTAGGAATGGATTTTTTGGAATGGATTTTAGGAATGAGTATTCCCAGATCGAGAGCTATGATTCACAGACTTATTTCAACATCATGGCGCCAATTTTATGATCCAAAGCTTAAAGAAATGGTGACTCAGGTCATAAAAAAGATATTAAAAGAAAAGTTAGTTAAACAAAAAATGTTGCAAGAGAGCCAATGTTTTGAGATAGTGAATTTCGAAACAGAGTTTGTTTTTTGAAATATATGTTTTATTTTCAAATCAATAAAGAATTATTGATTTTATTTATTGAGAAATCTAAATTTTACAATAAGGACTCTGCCTCAGAAAATTAAAATTCATAAGGATTTTTAATTCTAATAGTACTATAAACATATAATTCAAAAATAAATGCAGAAAGGATATTAGTCCAAGTTAGCAATGTTAGAATATAATTCTGTTTCTTGAGAAGTAGATTGCCTATATGGAATAGGTGGTGGCATCGGAGGTTTGGGTATTAATGATTGTCTAAATTTTATGGGAGGTTGTACCAAGGGTTCAATTTCAATTTGATTCTGTGGGGTATTTTGAACTGGGGTTACCTCTAATGGAAGGGTTGAAATGGGTATATTATGCAATGGAATATCTTGGGGTTCTTGATTTAATTCTTTCAAACATTTTCTACACAATGCTTTTCTATAAGACCAAGTCAAATAAATAATCACTATGATGAAAATGAATAAAATAACACTAGTTGTTCCTCCACCAATATATGGGATTAACTTAACTTGGGAAAGATAAGGAGTTAATGGGTGGATGGTATTATTAATACTGTCTAGTCTCTTATTCCACTGAACTTCTTTCATTATTTGAAACTTTGGAAATAATGCTGCAGAGATATTTGGCAAAGCAACATGAGTTAAAAAATTAAACAAAACTTTATCGGATTGAGCAATTAATGAAGTTAATGAAATATTTTTCTCTAAATGAATGGGGTTTTTAAATTGATAATTAGCAGAGGTAAAAGTACAACCGTGAGGAATATTGAAAATAAAATTATTTATATGCTGTACGGAATGAGGTCTTTCGCAGGAAATAGAAGCTCTAATTTTTTCTGCAAAAGATATAATAGTAAAATGTCCTAGGGTTACTGTGAAAGGTTCTTTAGATTTAAAAATAGTTATAGGACATGATGAAAAATTAGTAGTATAGTTAAGCAAAAGCGATAGCAAGCATGTTTTGTCATCAATAGATGTAAAAGGTTGTGATTGAGGGCAAACCGCTGTTTTCCCTATGTTGCGACAATAGTCGTGAACTGAATTTCGTAAATAAGTATATTTTCTCTGACCATAATTAACGAAAAGGTAATTATTAGGTGTATTATACATTATTCGAACAGACGTTTCATTAAATGGAATGAATGTTGGGAATGGAATTAACTTATATGAAATAAATTTCTCATTTGAAATGAATGGAGATTTAATGTAACTAATTCAAATGGATGAGTGGTTGATTTTAAGTCATGAGTATGTCAAAAGATGATGTATCGTTGTCGCTTCTAATGGTATTGATAGGATGTAATTTAGTTTGGTTTGTTGTCATTTCTAGTATATATTGTAACAAAAAGATGAGTGAATTAAAGTTGAATCATTAGTTATCTGGTTTGCTAATTGTAATTGAAGTGATAACTAATTGATTTATCATTGTAATTACTATTACTGAATGTTCAACTAATTTAGTAATGCAAAAACTGGATGTAACATTTTCATTACAGTCTGAAATAATTATTATTTCGATTTAATAAATGAGGTCGCCGTTTCATTTAAGTAAAATTAAAATAATTATTAAATGTATTAAATTCTTTTTTAAAGTTACCTATGATTATACTAGAATTACGTTAATTTTAAAATTCAAAATTCGGAATCAAGTTTGATATGTTCTGATAATTAAATTTAATTAATGAATCAAATGAAATTAAAATAAACAATGGAAACTTCATAAAATGAATCAGTTTATTGGATCTTGGATATAAACTAAAGATAAGTAATGTTAAAACATTCTGATTATAATTAAAATGAAAATTAAAATTAAAAGATTATATAGCATGAGGCTAATTAATATTAATAAAAGCTGATCAGGCTAATCAATATTAATCAAAACTAATTATAGCATAAGGCTAATTCTGAATTAAATCAAAATTAAAAATAAAATCAAGCTGATTATAGTAGCTTAAGGCAATTAATATTAAGATAAAATTAAAATAAAGCAAGCTAATTATATAGCTTAAAGCTAATACTTAATTAAAATTAATTAAAAAAGATTCTTAATATTAAATAAACAAATTATATTTTTATTATGCTTATATTAAACGGACTTGAATGATTTTACAAGAGTTTTGATTTAAAAAAAAATAATAATTAAAAACAATAATAATAATAAGAAAAGAATGGGTTATAATAAAAGTATATAAAAATATAAATACGAAACGTAAATATAAAATTTTTCTATTTTTTTATGGGTTTTTTAGTTTCAAAAGAAAAGACTGACCCCTGGGGGCAAAAAAAATTTTCCGAATTCGTAACGGACATAATAAAAATATGGAAACTTATACTTAAAAATTAAGAATAGAAAAGTGTAAACATGTGTTTTGTGTAATATATTGTAATAGAAATATAAAAACTTAAACCTAAAGGTTATGAACACAAATAAAATAAAATAAAATATTTATTTACAAAAAGATTTTTTACAATTCTAAGAGATTTTAACTCTTAGGAGGCAAGTAGTGGAGCGTATTTCCTCTTCTATTCATCTCTAATGGCAAAACAACTGGAGGTCTCTTTAACATTGGTTCAGATGACTCTTTTGTTGTTTTATCAGTTCTTGGTGATCTTGGTGGTAGAGGTGGAGGAGATTCTTGCTCTCTTTGCCTTGTTTGGCTTCTTGTAACCCTCGGTTCCACATCCCTCGGACCTCTGAATTGCTGGTGAGGTCTGTACGACGGATCTTCTTTTCTATCATCTCTTGTGCCTTCAGATGCTGATATATCCATAATTTCTTCTGGAGGTGTTACCTCATCATCTTTGGGAAGTGCTTCAGAACTTGGCACATTATCCCCTACAGTTCCATCTGCAAGTGGTGTTACCAAAGCATCCTCTTGTACTTCTGCAATGACAGGCTGTTCCTCATGTTCAGAACTATCCGAAATATATGAATCCTCTTGTCTGATTGGTGATAGAGATGGTCTATATCCTCTTACTTGAGTTCTTGTTTGTGGAGTAGAATTCATCAATCTACTTCCTTGAGGAGTATCAGGTATTCTTTGGTTACAAGAAGTTTGTGTTTCTTCTACAGGATTCTGTTGTTCTTGTGTTGAATCCTCTGGTATAACATTTTGTTCATCATAAAAATTAGGGGGAATCCACGAAGAAGTGGTTGGAGATTCTTGATCATCTACCTGTCGATCTACTTCTTCAGGTTCCATACTTGTTCTTTCTGTTGTTAATTTCGGGGGAATCCCAATTTTCTTGATCGCTCTGATTCAAAATCTCATCCATGTTCAAATGAAAAGTGAATTCTGTATCATTCTCTTGAATATCTTTACTTATCCCGGGAACCGGAAATACAATTTCGTTTGAATTTAAAACACAAAAGCATAAGCTTATGCTCTTTTATTTGATCACAATAAAAGGTCCTTCCAGAATCTTTTGTTCAAAGAACTTTGTTCTGGTTCTTTACAGCCATTCACAAAAACATATCGCCCACTTTTCAATTTCTTTGTGTGCATGTTTTGTGTTCTGTTCCATAGCTTAATGCGTTCCTGGTAGACTTTCCTGCTAAGTCTCTTATGCGTTCCATTCTTCCACACAAAGAAATACGACATCTACCTCAGCTGAATGAACTTTTTATTTCGATTTTTTGTAAATGGAGAGACATTAGTCAGGCATCTCGTAGGAAGTCCTTTTTATATATCCAATGCAAGGACGAAATGTGAGAAGATCCAATTTGATCTAATTATACGATGTATTAATTAGCTATATGAGCAAAGATAAGATTTTACAATCTCTGTGATTGTCTTTGTACAAAATGACGAGGAAATTTCAATATCCGCAATTCAATCTTTTCAACTACATCCATTTTGACTGTTTTGTTAGGCAGAATATTAACTTTTTTTATCCTCAAGCTTTACATAGCTCTTTGAAGGCAGCTGAGTAAATTCTGGGGCATTGTCCGAGGCTAAAATTTCTGGGCTCGAATGCCGACATATTATTCTTTTGTAAAGCTTGAGCAAATTCTTGGCTCGTTCTTGATTTACAGGCGACTAATTCGCAGTATCTAGTCAAAACATCTCTGAAGACGAGAATGTGTTTGGCTCCTGAAATTGAACATGTGGGAAGTTTTCCTATGCTATCCACGTGTACTCTAGAAAACGGAGTATAAGGAAGAGGCCATCTGTTTATTTCTGCTTTTGGAGGTCTAGGACCTTTAACCTTAGCACAAGACACGCACTGAGAACAGTACTCCTTTACTAACTTACTTAGATGGGGAAAAACGTATCTTTCTCTAACTCGTTTTTCAGTCCTTTGCTGTCCTCCATGCCCACTTCCAAGTGAAGAATGGCACTGATCTTATAACTGAGTAGATCATGCTATCTGGTACTTGTATTACATAAGGTTCCTTTCTAGTTGCATAGTACAGCACTTTCTTATGGAAAATGTGTGGATAAGTTTTAGGGTTTTCCTTAGCCCACTTAACTAATTCTTTTAATCTAGGGCAATTCTCTTGTTCCCTATTAAAAGTTTCTTTCGTTAAAATAAAATCTTTTCTTGGTAGCATCGGTTTCTTTTCTCCTTTAAAGAAATAAACGTTTGGAGCTTTTGCTGGATGTCTACTCAAATAATCTGGCGGTATATTAGTCTTTCCTGTTCTTATACTTAATTAGTTGGTGAAAACATTAACAAATAAATTCACCGGCCAACCTCCAGTCTCTGCTATTGCGGAAGATAAAAGCAGAGAGGTGGTATCACTTAATATGGTAATTGGGTAACCAAACACTTGTATTCTTAAACTCTGTAGTGAAAGACAACAGCTAACATCCTTTGCTATAATATCATAGTTTAGTTCACTGCCTCTTAACACTCTTGATACGAACGATAATGGCTTCTCTTTGCCATCGTCCGACATTTGATAAAGTACTCCTCCTATTCCGTAGTCACAGGCGTCTGTACCTATAAAGAATGGCTTGGAATAATCTGGAAAAGTTAACTGAGGTTGCACCACAAGTTTCTCTTTTAAGAGCTCAAATGCCTTTTGGTGTTCTTCCTTCCATTCAAACTTAACATTCTTTTTTATTAAGTTATATAATGGTTTCGCAATTAGTGCAAAGTCACTAATTAAGAAGCGAAAATACGAGAAAAATCCTAATAAGGATTGTGTTTCTTTAACACTTGTTGGAGGGACGAAACTCTTCATTGATTCTATCTTCGCTGGATCTGGTGAAATTCCGTCTCTTCCTATCTTAAATCCTAAGTATAACACTGAGGTTTGTAAAAAGTGACATTTAGTCAATTTAACTCTGAATTTACAGTGAATACTTTCTTTAAGTTTTCAAAATGTTCTGCCTTATTTTTTCCCATTATTAAGACATCATCTAAATACACTTGGGCAATAGGTCCTAATAAATGGTTCAACGCGACTTGTTGTCCTAGCATAGGTACTTGGGGCATTGCGGT
>JABUQX010091599.1:0-10000 GCA_015478945.1 Trachelipus rathkii | reverse complement strand
TAACCTCTTTATATACTTTTAAGAACTCTTTCCTCTGAAGGGGGAACATTTGACTGGCTAGCACGTTGATCTGACTCATGTCCCTTCTCTGACCGAAAAGAATCAAGTACTGGGTATTCAGGGAGATACTACGCATATGTTTACTTTGGTGAAAAATGTTCTGTGTAATAAAGAACACTGAGATATTTAGATGGTGAGAATAAACAGTAAATGTTTCTGCTATCTCAATATTCACCTTATGCATGAGATCGTCCAATATTATTACCTTATGTCCTTTTATATCCTCTAACGATTTTACGTCATAGATGCCTTCATGAAAATGAATAAGGTTTTTATATTCGTTAAACTTTGCTTGAAATACGTTATAACACCATATTATTTTCACAGGTGGCTCTTCAAATATCTCTAATTCACTTAATAATCTTAGTATTGCAAATGTTTTTCCACATCCAGTTGGACCGGCTATAAGACATGTTGCAGGTGTACGGAACATGAATTTACACACGTCCTCCATGCTTGGCAGCTATTAGTTCAGTAAGGATGTAGTATACATAGATTTCCTTTTAAATATATTTATACGTTAACCTAAAGATTCGTTCTACGCTTATTTCAAACTTACTCGTTCGAAGGCTTTACAAATATGCCATTCGTTCAGATCGTTTAATAGCATATTCTTCTTAGCTACCATTGCACGCCGTTCTTCCTAATATATATGTGAAAAGATCACGTATAGAAATCATAGTATTTTATTTTCTGGACCAATCAGTCTGTAAAGTAGAATCCACACCATTGTTTTTTAACATTGAAAATAAATTATACATGTCTTATGGATGCTCAAGAAGTATTTCAATAATATCTTCAGAGTACCCCGCAACATTTTCTTAAATGCTTAGATATTCCTCATACAGCATATAATGTGCCGTATTTACGTGATTACTCAACATTCTAACCTTACACTCTGTAATAACACCCTCTTGCGATCCTTGGTCATATACTCTCAACTGTGTGTATCCTTGTAATAAAGAAACCGAACGGGTGGACGTTAAAATGTACACGAGTTAATACCTTCTCCTACTCGTACTTCCATTTCTGGTTATGTTATGTTCTTTTGAAACTCGATAGTGAGTTTTGTTTAGGTTCCCGTTTACCACTCTGGCTGTGATAACTCTTTTGTGCCGATTAAACTGACTGATGGATTACCGCACTGTGAAATGAGATGTTTCGGCCTTGTAACATACATTAAGTAGTTCTTCTGTATTCATAAATACCCTATGGTTACTATAGTTTGTACGCGAGCTAGTACACGTGTAAAATTCACTACCTTCGGGTCTTCTTTTATAAACAATTGAAACTCCATAGGCTGGAAGAATTTCCTCCCACTGTACAATGTCGTGTATAAGAGGTGAAACGGATAACTCTGGGCATGATGAACACAGTAAAATAGCAAGGTTCTTTGCACGAAGGTTCGATAACACTTCTTACTCGCCTAAAGGTTACAATGGAACTGAGGGCTCATCAGAATATATATATAACCTTATCTAGGTAGAGTATATAAGAGGTGTGATATTATATTCTATTCATTCTTAGGAAAGCTTTTGAACCGACAGGATGCATTTCTTAACCAGTGCGTCTGATGGCTGTTGTAAATCAGAATTAAATCTTTTTAATGTTCCGCCAACCCAAGTTAGTCTGCTTAATAGCAATTACGTATCTATCAATCCCACTCACTCGATTACCAATAGCGATGCACCTTTAGAGTTTATAGTAACTGGATCGGGGGACTTTTACATCGATCCCTGTGACATCCATTTATACTTGAAAGTGAAACTTTTATCAGAAGACGGAAGCGACCTACCTACATCCGATGATCATGTCGTTTACACTGAGAGTAACTTCTTGTATACCGCCTTCAGCCAGCTGGAAATATTCCTTAATGAAACACCTGTTAATTCAGCTACAGCCTTATACCCCTACAAATGCTACATCAACAATCTTTTAAACTTTAGTGAAGATGCGAAACAATCCCACCTGCAATCCTGTGGGTTCTACAGCTTTAAAGATGTAGATAAGCATATTGACAGGGCAGCGAAATCTCCAAGTAACACCTACGAATTTTACGGTCGACTAATGGGGGATCTACTTAATCAGGAGCGACTTCTACTCCCAGGTGTGGAACTTAAGTTGAAATTGACTAGGTCTGCACCACAGTTTGCATTGAAAGTAAGCACTAAAAGCGGGGCTACGAGTACCCCCCCATCCCCAATTTTCAAATTGTTGGAGACCTATATTTATGTACGTAAAGTGAAACTCACAGCTAACAGACATCTTGAAATTGAAAAATCACTTCTTTCCTCAACCGCAAAGTACCCATTGATACGAGTGGAGACAAAGATTTTTAACTTTACACCTGGTTTATCAAATATTAATATCCCCAACATTGTTAACGCTACTCTACCGCTGAAAGTTGTAGTAGGTATGCTTGAGCATACAGCTGTAACAGGCAAGTATAAAAAGCCATCCTTTAAATTCCAGCATTTCAATGTAAAACGGATCAGTCTTCAAATCGATGGGCATTCACACGGTAGGGATTACGAAACGTCTTATAGCACCATTCCCTATGAGTCGTTGTGCTCTCGTCCTTTCTACGACTTGATAGCTCAAACTGTTGCAGTGTAGTGATTTCAGGAACGGGAAATACACTACAAGATTACGTGACATTCTAATTTATATGCTTATTGAACCTAAACGCACCGATCTTTCTGTTCGTCTGCCTCTACTCATTAAGAAGCTGTAACGAGTGGAATCCTTAGGACTGAATTTAAATTTTTGCATCAGCTTACAGGTCCCTGTTTTCAGTCCCACAATGGATTTATATGTAATACAGGTTCATAATAGTCTCCATTGGACCTTAGACCACGAGTTAGAAACGTTGCTTCTAACGGCATAACACATGAACAAGAGATACCGGAACTGCGTAATTACTGCGTGTCAAGTTACACCTCGCTCACTTCTAGGCTATACGCACCTAGCGTTATGCCACCCTTAGCCCTACGGAGTGAGATTACGAAGACATAAGAGTACACGAGGGTTGATATTTAACACTACCTAGCATCTCGAGGACCAACTACGTCAGGTCGTCATTGGGCTGTACTATACAAACTTGATGAAAACTGTATGATTCTAGTTGATTCACTGCATCAATCGTCGTTATATTCTTCCCCCTATATAAAGCAATTCCTAAGAAACAATAATTCAAGCTATATGAAAACCTTAACGTTTCCGATACAATCATACTCGTCCCAGCTATGTGGACTCTATGCCGTTTACTTTTTACAAGGATTACTTAAAAATCGCCCTCTTGAAGATCTCGTTAATGTATTCTCAGCTAAAAACCCAATACTCAACGATTTTATTATTGTTCAGGAAATTCTAAAAATGATGTAATTTTACTCAATAAAAGAATATTTTTTAATTTGCGTTCAGTGTGATGATCCTCATCGTATTCCATTTATTTTTAAAAGAAAACTATAGCGCATAATAATAAATTTACGCGAATATATTATATATATATATATATAATATATACTATATATATAATATAATATATATATATATATATTAGATGTTAAGACATTGTTCCTCATTTGAAATACATATGTAAACTTTAAAGAGTACTAGTTAACCTTTACGCACATTAGGCTTAAAATATATACCCTAAGGGCTAAAATGTAACGTATAAAAAACCTAGACGTCAAGGTAAATTTATTCAGTGTGTTTCAGGGGTTGCATCGTATTGGCTGTGAATTACATACGCTCCAATGTAATAATATTGTTTATATATATATATATATATATATATATATATATATATATATATATATATATATATATATATATAATATATATATATATATATATATATATATATTATATATAATAATTATTTAAATTACCCGTATATATATATATATATTCATTTCTGTTTCAGTGTTTTACACTCTGTGGAAAGAATTGTTGAAGAAGAAAACGGAAATATGTCTGGAACTAATCAAAAACGAGGATTAAAACGTACTTTCAGTGGAGATGGAGAAACTGTGTCAGAGGACGTACTCGTGGAAGTAGTCGATGAGGTGGAATTAGTAGAAGCTGTGCGAACCTATGAAAAGGCAGTCGAGATTGATGATGAACGAAGACAGAATATCGCCATGCCTTGCAAAAGGGTAAGTGATGTTAAATTATTATTATTATTATTATTATTATTATAATTATTATTATAATATATATATATATATATATATTTATTTTTCAGCGTAAGGTGGTCGAACCGACCGAGAACGAAATACCCCTTCCTGTACCAGCGAACACTAATGAAATTGATCTTGATATATCTACGGATAATGATGAGGAATATGTGCGAACGCTACTTGAAGTTGAGAGAAAGATGGACTTATTTCTTAATCCCCAAGCTAATGAAAATAGGATTCGACCTAGAGTAAGTTTCTTAAGCGTTATTATATTCATAGACGTTATTACAATAGATATTCTTATATATACAGTATATATATATATATATATATATATATATATATATATATATATATTATATATATATATATTATTATTTATACTTATAATACTGTTTCATTACAGTGTGATAATGCTCAATATGTCAACAAAGTCAGAGGTGATCGGAATGCAAATAGTCCTGTTAAGAGAAGGTTGATATCCAAGCTCGAACGTCGTAAGCTTCAACGTAATAATGCTGAACGAGCCAAATCCGAAGCATCAACCAGTGTCGCTGAAGAAGCAGGTGCCGCACAGCTTGGTGGAGGATGTATTTCTACAAACCGAACCAGCACCGAAGGAAATCAAGGAATGGTATGTGTATTTCAATACATGATTTCCCTATATATCTCTATAGCTGTTCTATAACAATCTACATTTTGTTTTTATATTTACATACATGTTTTCTCCCGTCTATAGATTACACGCAGGAAGCCCAACAGTCCTAATAAGAAGAGGTAATCTCCAAATATGAACGGCGCAGACTACGCCGTATCGCTGATGCCCAAACCGTAATGTCCACGTCGTGGTAGTTGGTAAAGCCATTTCAGATCGGTGTGGCCAGACAAAGTGAATCGTCATTCTACACCAGTTGGCCCAGCAAAACGGCATGGTAAGATATTTCAAATTCTGGAATGTATATTGTCACCTATACTGTCTAAGTTACCGAATAACATTCTTTTCGCTCTTCACCGAAACCATCTGAGTACGCCCGCAATCAGCACGCCTTAAATACTGGTGAATCCGCTGAATCTCCAACATCGTGGAAGATGCCCCCACCCCCCTTTATTCAGCGAATATCCCAATCTTCTGAATCGTCGGTAAGTTACAAATCTAATTATTCACATATTACTGAAAATATTACTGGCATTAATACATAATAAAATGCACAACTGTTATGAATTTCAGTCTTTTCCAGAAAACTAAACAGCAAAGGTCGCCCTGGGCGGATTGTAGATGACGGGCTGTTGTGGGTCCTTCGTGTAGAGGTTTCTTAATGACGATGAGAGGAGAGGGGTTTGATGAATCACCAAAACTTCTGACGAATGAGTTGAAGGCAACACGGAAGGATCCACGTAATTCAGGGATACCACAACACCGTTTCAGATGCGTAATGACACCAGACGGCCTTTTAATTTAAACAGGGACATTAATGATGTGTTAGTAGCGTCATACAGCGTGATAGAACAGGTACGAGAAGTAGTGACATATCGGGAATATACCATCCGTGCAGGTTTCCTTTTTACGGATAGGAATGGGGGGCAATTCCACATCCGTATTCCTCATGAAGAGATATCTCGACCAAATCTCGCACAGTATCTGTCTGATCGTTTTCTAGAACTCTTTCAATCTGGTGACCAAGCCATGTTGGACGATTTCGTTGTAGATGTCCAGATATGCCATAATCCAGAGGGTAATGGTCCAATTGACCCGTCGTCTGTGCACTTTAAACACCCCTACGTGAATACAGTGCAAAGTTAGGTATAAAATAACGAGGAGAGCAAGAACCAGTGTTGATGTGGATTCAGGGCACAGCTGCATGCCAGGCCCACCATCATAAACCCTAAAAAACCAGGCCAAATTTTTGCGCTTCCGGAAACGGTTTTACACCTAATAGCCTACATAATAATAGGTGGCATGAGGATTGCAACTCGTTGCGACTGACTTATGAGGAACCCCTAAAGGTCATACTTTGCAGCACAGAGGAAAATTACAGCAGGAATATTTGTTTTTTTATTTCTTAAAGATGAGAACGGTAAACTCTGAGATAATAAGCTTAAACTAATAATGAACAGAATAGGACTTACCTTCTTTTGCACATTAGATATGACTACGAGGAAACCATTATTATTATCCTTTCTGAGATTCCATCAAGATAGCTTTAGGTAGTGTAGAACCTAAGAATATCGCGGGACCAGTTTTTTGTCATCAGTGCTACTCCTTCACCGACCATTTAATTAATCATTTACAAAACGAATGCACTGAATACAGATGCGGGCAATGCTTAACTTATAAATGTAAGGCCGTTCCAGGCGACACATCTACGCTTTTGATTGCAATCGGGATTTCTATAATAAGGATTGTCTTGAATTGCATAAAAAGCTCACATGCAAATATCTTAACGTATGTAATTTATGCGATAATGAGATAGTAGCTGATAAAGGGGGCGACCACCAACATGACTGCATGCATATTAAATGTGGAGTATGCGACGAGAAGTATGGAATAGAGGGCGATAATCATCAATGTTTCATGAAGCAGATCAAGGTTCCAACAGCGCAAAACGTAAGAAAACATTTACATTTTATTATGATATCGAAACCTATAATCATAATAGTCGTGAAGAGGAAGGAGGACGCATAAAAACGGATATGCTTCCATACATTCTAGTGAGTATGCTAGTATGCAGTGATTGTGGAGAGAAAGACCTAATCACCGTGTGAGACTTGCGGTACGGCACGAACTGAAATATTCAAATTGAATCTGGAAGCAACAGAAGAGTATGAGAAGTGCCCAGTCGATCTTTTTCTCAACTATATATTCAGATTTGCTGAAAAACACAAGAAGTCAAACATTCTAGTTGCAGCTCATAATGGAGGTAAGTTCGACAGCCAGTTTGTTTACAGCAAACTGCTTGCCAGACCTACCGTCCATTCCATATCCTCCAACCCTGTGAAACGCGGAACCAAAATAATAACTATGACCGCTAACCACAACATCGAGTTTAAGGACACTTTAATGTTTATGCCCTGTGCACTGAAAAAACTCCCTAAATGCATGGGCATTACAGGTGAGCTTTCTAAAGGATTCTTTCCTTACCGATTTCTTACCCTTGAGAATATAAATTACAAGGGCAAAATTCCGGATAAGGAGGCTTTTGAGACACATCGCATGTCCGACAGTGAAAAGGCTGATTTTGAACGCTGGTATCAATCATTTAACAATAAGGACTACGATATCATGAAGGAATGTACAACGTACTGCGTTCAAGATGTTAATATTCTGCGTCAATCCTTCGAGAAATTCAGGGGAATCTTCCTTAAGGATCATAAAGTCGACTGCCTGCTTGATTGTTCTACCATTGCTGCATTATCGTTCATGATATATAAAATGCATTTTATGCCTGAAAATACATTGGCCCATATAGGTCGTACTGATGAATCAAACTACTCATATGACGGTGTGAAATGGCTTACGTTCATGGAGATGTATAAGGGTCATCGAATCGAACATGCAAGGAATGGTGGCGAACGTAAATTTAAAATCAAAAACAGGTACCTAAAGCCTGACGGTTACGTTGAAATTCCAGCTGAAGCCCTTTGACCTTAATGAGTTCTTATCGTTCCGCCAACTCAACGTTAATGAACAAACGATAGAACTGAATAACAGGCGCCCTCCTCCTCCAACTGGTACAGCCATGAAGAAGATTGTCTTACTCTTCCATGGCTGTGTATTTCATGGTCATCAAGCATGTAAGAAAGGCTTAGAAAAACTCTATGGCAAATCAAGTCTTGACAGGTACAGTACAACCATGAGACAAGAAGCGGATTATAAGTCGCAAGGTTATGAAGTAATTAGAATATGGGAATGCGAATGGGCTAAAATGAAAAAAGAGTGTGAGGTCACTGTTGTAAACACAACCGATGAAACACGAACTGAGAAGTTAGGTCGATACGTGCAGTCAATCGGTAATGAACTTGCAAATGCGAAACTAGAGGTAGGTGAAGCATTGTACGGGGGGCGTACAGAGCCCTTCGTATACTATTATCCACCGACAGAAGGCGTTCAATTGAAGTACCTAGATTTCACCTCACTGTATCCTTTTGTGCAGAAAACAAAACCCTTTCCAGCAGGCACACCCACGAAACTTGTAGGTAGGGATCTTCCTTCCATAGAAAAGTTCGTTCAAGAAATGAATTCCACTTATTTCGGACTCTCGTATGTTTCGGTATTACCACCTAAGAACCTGTACACTCCTGTCCTCCCTGCCCGATATGACAATCGGTTAATATTTTCTCTTTGTAGAACATGCAGCGAATCAGGATATGAAGGAAAATGCAGACACAGTGATAACCAGCGCATGCTAAAAGGCGTATACTGTAGTCCTGAGCTGGAATTAGCTGTAGAGAAAGGCTATAAGATTAAAAAGATCCATGAAATATGGAAATTTACACCTTCAAATGACATATTTGGCAAATACGTTGAAACGTTCTTGAAATGGAAGACTGAGGCTTCGGGTTTACCGGATGGTATAACCGATAAAACCTGCGAAGAATTCCTTCAATACCTGCAAGATTTCAAGGACATTGAAGGCGTAACACTTGAACCAGACAATATTGAAAGCAATCCTGGAATGCGATATATAGCCAAGCTCCTTAATTCATTATGGGGAAAACTAGCTCAACGTATTCCCAAGAATGAGGATATCGTATGCACGAGTTACGCCCAGGTCTGGGAATTAATGAAGAGAGCTGATCTTAAGGTTAGAAATATCATTGTGTCGGGGGATAAACATATAGTTGAAGTTACACATACCGGCTTCACTAATAAAACAGCAAAGGCTACAAATGTGGCTGTTGCTTCCTTTACCACAGCTTATGCGAGGGTCGAATTATATAAACTCCTCGATTCTCTAGGTCAACGTGTACTTTACTGTGACACCGATAGCTGTGTTTTCACAGCCCGTAAAGGCGAATATATTCCTGATACGGGAAAATTCTTAGGAAACCTGACTGATGAGATAGGACCTGGAGAAATAGCTGATAGTTTCGTGTGCACGGGTCCCAAATCCTACGCCATTCGAATAAAGAAGAATGACTCGAGTTTTGCTTACATCTTGAAAGCAAAAGGCTTAACGTTGAATAAGGATACCGAGCACATAAATTTTGATAAGATGATTAAGGACGTTGAGAAGACCAAGAATCGTGATTGGATGGTCTTAAACGATGATAACCACTTCTACAACATGATCAAGGATACAGACGTAACAGCATTAGCTGTTACGCAAATGATGAGTGAAGAAGATGGTGAATCTACACTTCACAAAGATATCCATAATCTAGATGACTCCGCTCAGCCATACGTAAATAATGAAAAACATTACCGAGAAGTGTGGGTTCCTGATATGAAAATGCGAGCCAATAAGATAGGAAATGTCACGCTAATAAATGGAATAAAAAGGTTCCGCCACACTTCAAATAAGAGGAATCTTGTTTTAGGTAGTGCCCGCACTGTAGCACAGGGGTATGATGGACCGTTAATTTCACTGATAAAATAAAATCATTGTAATGTACAAATATAATATATGTATATTGTTAAAAATAAAATATTTATTTGTTTTATAATATATGTATGAAGTGGCTAATGAAAACGCGAAGCGTTTCACGATAAATGCGGGAACGGTTAAACACCATCCAAACTGAACGTAAAGTACAAC
>JABUQX010091598.1:40000-45000 GCA_015478945.1 Trachelipus rathkii | reverse complement strand
TTATTGTAAATTTTTTTTTAGATGTTGTGCGTCTTTATCTGCTTAAAACAGAAAATAATCTGTTGTTTCGGCTGTTGTCTTTATTATCTTTAAAGAGATAATCGTAAGCGCGTTTGCTGCCACTAAGAGATAACTTGCTAATATAGAACAATAAGCTGAAATATCCAGAATCCGGACCTACGAAAGCCAGAAAGGAGGAAGAAAGCCTCTAAAGAAGTGACTCCCTCGTCTCGTCTACTGATAGTTGAACTGCCACGTCTCTCTACAAGAAGTTGGGCTGCCTCGTCTCTCCCCGGAGTTGGACTACAAGATCTTCGACTGGCCCTACTTCTCTCCCTCTCTCTGAGCCTACAAGAGGCTTATAAACCTCCTCAGGGTTACCAAAAACCCTTTGGACGATCTTCAAGAGGTTCTCCTATCGGTGGATGGTCTCCGTGGATGGTGATATCTTCGCCTGACCTCCAAGATCCTCCAGTTAGTCTGCCACCTAAAAAGTAGTTTAACTACTAAAGAGATAATTTCGCAGGTAGCCGCTGAGGTTACCTGTCATAGAGATAACTACAGAGAGTATTTATATACTCTCTGTCCCTTCCAGATTGTCCCAGAGTTAGCCAGAAGAACACCCAAGCCTCCTGTTTAGCAACGAGTCGTGCTGATCAGCATACCCTCTTCCGGACAACCTCGACCGCCTTTGGCCTTAGCCGGACTTTAATCCGAACCCAGTCGACGGCGTTGTCCTGAAGTGAAAACAGGACTGACATCACGACATACATGCTGATCATCCTCCGTCGCTATTGAGTTGTCATACCAGATAAAGGATAATCATATTCCAGTGTGACCATACGGACGATGGACTATATAACCAGGAACTGCAGACTATATAATTCTGATCTAGAACTGAACAAATTTATACCACAAAAGATGGAGACGGATCAAAGAGAGCAGAATCCATTTCACCAATGAAAATTAAAACCACCAACTTTTCGGAATCCCCTGTCTCAACATGTTCGTGTCATGGAAGCACAATTTCATCTCGCTAACATAAGGTCCTCACGAACTAAGTACTTTCATGTTATGTCACAAATTCCGCCTGAAGTTTTGGATAGAATATCTCAAGCCGAACTTGACGCAGAAGATTAGGGACCCTGGCAAACGAGCGGTCATAAAATACTTACGAAAAAACTAAGTGGAGCTTTATAATGACTCTCTTTCCAAAATGGATCTAACATGGCAAACCATCTATATTATCGTTACAGGATATGCATTCGGCAGGCAGGAAATAAGATATAGTAGAGGAGCTTGGTCAGAGTGCATTTTTTGAAACTCTACGAGTCACTATTCGCAAGCCTTAAGCCACCCATTCAACTCTCACACTTTCAAACAGTTGGAATTTAAGTAAGACATGCTTGTATATTATCCTACAAGCTCCTGTCTTGCTGTATCAGTCCACCTGCCAACACCATTGCCCCTGCCGCATCAAGATCAAGACAAACCACTACTTTTGGCCTGGCACCATTCCACGAAAATCAACGCCCAATGGTGTGTAGAGGTCACATTTATTATGGACCACGCTCTAAAAGCTGTAAACCATGGTGTACATGGCCAAACAAAACGGGACTAAACATCTTACCTAATTCTAGACCTCCATCAAGAGCAGCATCCCCAACTCCGTCGGAAAACTACTAGAGCAAGTTGATATTTGGGCTGTGTCAACTTCGCAGTTAACAATAGATGTACAGATTTTTGGCACCATGCACCAATTTTTACTAGATACCAGCCAGCTATCTAGCCTTTCCATATAAACATGGTCTCTAAATGACGCTGCCACCCTTCAATTGTCACTTGTTCCGCAACCAATGGCTCGCCCATAAAGTGTCATGTGGGAAGTTGTAGCAAATATCAGTATACCAAAATTAGGAAGAGAATTCACCTGGACGTTTATAGTAGCAGAAATTACTATGCATATTATTTGAATTGATTTTCTTCACAATTTTGGTCTCCTAATTGACTGTGGACAAAGAACATTGCAAGATACTTATAATACTCTTTTAGCTCCGTTGAAAATAACCTCTGAGGAAGTACCATCTCTTCACGCTCAACTTCAAGGTGAAAATACAGACATAACTTCACTCCTACAAGATTTCCCGTCCTTAATTTCACCAATAGACATCAACAATCTAGTAATTAAAGATAATGGACCTTAACACTACATAGAAACTGGTGATTCAACCCCAGTTTTTGCCAGAGCTCGCCGATTACCTGACGACAAGTTAAAGGCGGCAAAAGCTGAATTTGACATTCTTCTAAAAAGTGGAATTGTGAGGCCAAGTAAATCTGCATGGGCGTCTCCTTTACACCTCGTGCCTAAGAAAACACCTGGAACATGAGACCTTGTGGGATTTCAGAGCCCTTAACGCACAACAAAACAGGATATATTATCCATTCACACTTCAGAGCCTATCTCACGCCTGCTAACTCTACCAATATTCTCCAAGATTGACCTTCAAAAGGCTTATCACCAAATCCCCATTAGACTAGAAGATATAGAGAAAACAGCAGTCATCACTCCGTTTGGTCTCTTCGAATTTTTATCTATGCCTTTTGGTTTAAAGAACGCGGGAGCTACATTTCAAAGAGTAATGGACTCCATCTTCAGAGACCTTCCCTTCGTGTTTACCTATTTAGACGATTGTCTCATTTTTTCTATGTCCAAAACTGAACATGAAAATCATTCTTCAGAAGGCCTATGTCCTCCCAACGAAAAAAAAGAATCCATCTCAAGTTTTCCTCTACAGTGCGATTCAGCATTTCTACGAAGATACCTTGGGATGTTAGGATACTACAGAAGATTTATCCCTAATTTTGCCAAAATCGTCTTCCCATTATCTGAAAAAGCCAAGTTTCATCCCAAGGATAAATCTCTTGAATGGACTCCAGAAGAAGTGACAGCTTTTCAAGATACTAAGGAAGCTCTTCAAAATGCCCTAACACTCCCTTTCTCTTTACCTAATGTCTTACATTTACAACTGGTAACTGACAGCAGTCAGACTTCAATCGGAGCAGCATTACACCAGATGATTGATGGTCAACCTGTTCCCATTGACTTCTACAGCAAGAAGTTATCAGATCCCCAAAGAAGATATTCTGCTTTCGACAGAGAACTTTTTGCAGCATATTATGCTGTCCTTCATTTTAAACACATGTTAGAGGGAAGAGTCGTCACCCTTTGCACAGATCACAAACCTCTTGTTTCCACTTTCTACTCCAAAAATCCTGCAAAAAGTGATCGTCAACAGCGACATCTCTCAGTACTAACAATATATTTCTACAGCAAGTTATATCAGAGGAGCAGACAACATGGTGGCCGACACTTTTTCCCGGATTCATTCGGTATCAGTTGACGCTGTCGATTTGCCCGCAATAGCTCGCCTTCAAGAAAAAGATGAAGAAATCAAGACCTATCATGATCGTCTTCATAATTATCCACTGCAGGACAACCTCAAGATATGGTGCGATACCTCTATTCTTTTCCCAGACCATTTCTTCCGAAGCCAGCTTGCCTTCAAATATTTAATACGTTGCATCAAACCGTCCCATCTGATATCAAAGGTACTTACGACTGATCAGGAAAAAGATATTTTTTGCCTTGTATGATTCGTGAATTTAGGATATGTCTTACGCACTTGTGAGTAGTGCCATCGTCTAAAGCCCGATCGTCCACACCAAAACCAGAACAGTTCACTCCATTAGAAATTCCTCTTTCAAGGATTCGAAACAGTCACTATAGAGTATAGTGAGTCCTGTTTCAACTTTCAGGCATTTTGTGGACCTTCTTCTCATTTTTTCGCTATCTTTACTTACCAGCATCGACCGAAACACAACCAATGGCAGAAGCGCTTCCCAATTACAAACACTACAGCAAAATCTGTTGCCTATGCTTTTATGCAGTGGATATCCAGATTCGGTGTTCCTCTCTTTATGATTTCTGACAGAGCTCCTCAATTCGAAAGCGAGTTCTTCAGTGAGTTTTCACATATGATTGGTTTCCATCGTCTTCGAACAAGCTCATACCACCCACAAACAAATTCCCAGATAGAGAGGTTTCACCGATCTCTCAAGACTGCCTTGATGGCACGTAAAGAAAACTGGCTCCTGTCTTTACCCATCACTCTACTTGGTCTCAGATGCATTCCAAACGATTCCGGTTATTCCGCCTTTGAAGCAGTAACTGGAAAAACTCCACTTTGTCCTATGGACATTCTTCAATCTTCTCCTAACAGCAAACAAGAAATGGATTCTTTTATGAAGAAATTTATCGCCCACATGAAAGAATTGGACTTTAGAGACCTTCCTGCTTTTCACTCCTTCAACAATTCTTCATATATTCCGGAGGCACTCAAGAGCAGTTCTCATGTCTTCCGAAGGACTGATAGGATCAGAAAACCCTTAGAAGCTCACTATAGTGGTCCTTTCAAAGTCCTTCAACGAATGACACATTGTTTCAAGATAGAACTCAGGAATGGTCAAACTACAGTAGTCTCAATTAGCCGTTTAAAACCTGCTTTTATAGAAACGGTAACGTCAACGATTCCTGATGATCCTGATGTCCCTGATGATCCTACTGTCTCTGGTGTCCCTGATCATCCTGATGTCCTGATGTCCCTGATGACCCTGATGTCCCTGATGATCCTGATGTCGCTGACGCCGCCGATGTTCCTGATGTCCCTGACGTCGCTGATGTCCTAAGGATTCCTACTGTCCCTATTCTTCCAAGTGCTCCCCTTACTAGACGAAACCCTCCCCGTAGAGTCCGCTTCAGGAATAGAACCACTCAGGCCAATCTTTAGGGTGATTACGAAAAAGTACTAATAAATTAAAGAAATAAGCACTCCCAAAAGAGTACGCTTCAGGATAGGAGCCACTCAGTGCCCTTTAGTGATATAGATCAAAATATATATATATATATATATATATAATATATATAGATATATATAATATAT
>JABUQX010091598.1:22500-27500 GCA_015478945.1 Trachelipus rathkii | reverse complement strand
TATAACTTTGTAAAATAATTTTAATTTATGTTCGTACTTATGCTAAGATTTGCGCTAGCAAAATTTTAGCATAAGTCAAAGTGAAAATATATATAAACTCGTCCTTCTTTTTGAGATACTCTTCAGTCAAGGATCAAATTATTAAGAATCGGAAGAAATAAGTCTCACTGAAGATACTCTCTCCAGAACTCCTCCAAACTTCAAACACCACTTTTGGCAAGGGAGGTAAATTTATGGAAAAGTCTGCGACTCCGAATTTCGATCACCAATTTTCGCTAAAACGATGAAGAGTCAGAGGCAATTGTGGAAAACGCGCTGGAAAAGGCTGTGACTACCAATTCGTCTACGAAGAGAGAGTATCTCAACAGAAGGGACTTTTGTTACTTTTATACTTTCATTGCATATTTTGTGGAAAATGCGCTGGAAAAGGCTGTGACTACAAATTCGCCTACGAAGAGAGTATCTCAACAGAAGGGACTTTTGTTACTTTTATACTTTAATTGCATATTTTACTTATGTTGAAAAAAACATCATTTCAAATATGGAATTCTATCCTCTTATATGGGGTGCTTGCTCATAAAAGCCACCAAGTAATAGCCCTATATAATTGGTGAACCCGGAAAAGAACACCCAGTACTTCAATCTACGACTTCTAAAAACAAACAAAATGAAGAAAAAGAAAAACTAAAATAATACTAAAATTCCCAATCAGAACACTCGGAGAAAATGACTCCAGCAAACGAACATTATCGATACTGGACTTCAATTTTCATCTCTAATTTTGGATTATGATCTTCACCTTTTCACAACTATCAGTTCGAGGATTCATCGCTAGACATAGCAAACTTTCTTTTCGGCATGGATTTCTTTCATCATTTTCAAGTTTTATGAGCCAGAAACTCATTTTTAATTCCACTACGAACTCTGATTTCTTTTCAATTCTAAATAGTTCTGTGACCTCTCCCTTTATGTATGGAAGAAATTTTTCAAATAAAGGACCTAGAATTTTCATGCAACTTCGCCTCTACATATGTAACTCCCTTTACGGTATGGATTTCTTTCATCATTTTAAGTTTGGATTATGGGCAGAAATTCATTTTTGGATTCCACTACGAACTTTGATTCCTTTTCGAATTCTAAATGGTTCTGTGACCTCTCCCTTTTATGTATGAAGAAATTTTTCAAATAAAGGACCTAAACTTCAAGCAACTTCGTCTCTACATATGTCAAGCAATGTTTCTCTCGTAACTACAACTTTGAAAACTACGTGCGCATTGGTCAAATCATGGATACGTTAGAAACGTCTTATACTGGATCTTTCCTTGGATTTAACGGTTCGATCAATGTGGCCTATTTAACTTGTGAATAATTCAATTGCTTCATATCAATAATTATTATGTATTAACATTTTTGTATTTTTATGCATTTAAATGTTTGTATGTTTGTTTATATCTAACGGATATAACCAAATATGCTTATGTTTGAATGCACCTATTTATTTTCTGTATATATAATATTATTGTATTTTTATGTATTCAAATATTTGTATATATGTTTAGATCTTCGGATGTAACCAGTTATGCTCGTATTTGAATATTCACATTTCATGTATGCTATTTTTGCCTTCAAATGTTTATATGTCTACTTATGTCTTTGGACATAATTAGATATGTTTGCATTTGAAAGTATAACTATGTATTTTAGTTATTATTTCTTGTATAATTATTATAACATACTTTCTCACTCCGTGTTTAGCGCAGGAAGTAATGTAGCACTCCATTATAACTTTGTAAAAATTTTAATTTATGTTCGTACTTATGCTAAGATTTGCGCGAGCAAAATTTTAGCATAAGTCAAAGTGAAAATATATATAAACTCGTCCTTTTGAGATGCTCTTGAGTCAGATAAAGTCAGATCAAATTATTAAAAATCAGAAGAAAATCTCCCGGCAAGAGCGATAAACTTCAAGGAAAAGGCTGCGACTTGAATTTCGATCATAAATTTTCGCACTAAACGAAGAGTCAGAGGCAATTGTGGAAAATGCGCTGGAAAAGGCTGTGACTACCAATTCGCCTACGAAGAGAGAGTATCTCAACAGAAGGGTTTTGTTACTTTTATACTTTAATTGCATATTTTACTTATGTTGAATAAACATCATTTCAAATATGGATTTCTAAATTACCATCCTCTTATATAGGGTGCTTGCTCTCATAAAATAAGCCACCAATCTAGCAAGTCGTACCCCTATATAATATATGTATATATGTAATATATATATATATATATATATATATATATATAATAATAATAACTTAATAATATATATATGTAATAATATATATATAAAAAACTAATATAATATATATATACTTTATTGGATATATGTATACATGCCTATATATATGTAATAATAATAGTATATAATATATATATATATATATATATATATATATATATATATATATAATATAATAACTGTATATATATAACTTATATGTAATAATATATATGTATATATAACATAATATATATATATGTTATGTTATGTGTCAACCAATAATAATATGTATATGCAGCAATAATATCAATATGTATAACATGTAATAATATTGTATATGCCATAGTATATGTAACCAATAACATAATAACCTTCAATATTAACAACAACAACAGTAACAATAACAATAATAACAATAATATATATATATATAACATTATTATATATATATATGTAATAATAATAATAATATGTATATATATATATATATACGTATATATATAGCCAGCCAATAATATAGCTCTTGCAACAACAACCAACTAGCGCCAGTAACAGCAGCCAATAACCATATACAATAAGATGTATTTTTGTAATATATGTAATAATAAAAATAATAATAATAAAAATAGCAAAGAAAATATGTATACTGTATGTAATATATATATATATATATATATATATATATATATATATATATATATATATATATAATATAACCTTATTACTCATAATATCTATATATATATATATATATAATATATATATACCATATATACCACCACATACCTATAACATATATATATATATATATATAACAACATATACTCAAAGATATATATATAAACAAAACATTCGAAAAAGCACACAACACGAAAGAAAAGAGAGCAGAACTAATGCGCAAGCACATTTTATGCCATAATATTCGTCAGTGGCAGTACTGTACTCAAAGTCAACAGGATGTAGTCGTTAAAAAGACAAAATTACGTGCCAGTCGCACTGGAACGTTAATTCCATTATGATGTGTTGGTAATATCTTTTATCAAAGGTGAACGATGTAATAATTGTTGAGAAGCTTTGAACGTACAAATAATGCAAATGTGTGATAAGAAATTTAATTAAAAGTTTAGCAAATCATCTATTAAAAACAAATCGGCATTATCATAATTGATCTAAAAGTTTCGTAACACAGGGTCAGGTCAGTACATAAACATCTGTTAATTACCGAATACCCTCACCTAGAAAATTCTTTTGGTGCTCTTAGTCAGAATTTTTTCAACTACCAAAGTGGCTTGCTCTGTATTTGGTGGTTTATAATCCTTTAGATAAAGGTATTGCATATCTGGTGGTTGGGACTAGTACAAATGGTCGACAGGGAAAATGGTATACATGAAATCAAAAAATTTCTCGTACAGCCCTCCTCAGGCGTTATGTTAGGTTAGGTTAGGTTAGGTTAGGTTAGGTTAGGTTAGGTTAGGTTAGGTTAGGTTAGGTTAGGTTAGGTTAGGTTAGGTTAGGTTAGGTTAGGTTAGGTTAGGTTACGTTACGTTACGTTACGTTAGGTTAGGTTAGGTTAAGTTGGGTAAAGTTTTGTTGGATTTGTTCAGGAAACTCTAAATAACCAGATTTTTTTTTACAAATGTCGACCATTTGACCTTTCGATCATTTACCCTGTTAACCATTTGGTACTAGATTCCTGGTGGTCAATCCACACAGCCTTTCATGAAAAGATGGAATCAAAGACTTTAATCCTTATTAACTCTCCAACACTTACTGAGTATCTCCTATCTTTATCTTACAATTGAGCTGTTGCGTCACTCTCCTTATGTGGACACTCTTCTTCTAATCTCTCTCCCATAAAGAGGGCTCGAGTAACTCGTCCATCTATAAGCTCTCCCATTCTTTCTTTTTCCAACTCACTGACCCAAGACTAAACAGCTATGCCTCTTCTTCCATTCATATTATATTCACATATTTACATTTTGATCGAAATCCTCTCCAACTCTGGTGGATTTTATGTGAGTCACCGAAATTCCCAGCAGAATATATATATATATATATATATATATATATATATATATAATATATATATATATATATATATTTATATCTAATCTTGTTCTTCTTTTCTTTATATATATATATATATATATATATATATATATATATATATATATATATATATATATATATATATATATATATATAACACTAATATATATATAGGCTATTTATAGTGGTTGACTCCAGGAGCGAAAATCAATAATTAATGTATCGTTATTTTAATAATTTTAGGGTAAATACATTAAATTTTGGGTAATCTAATAACCTAACCTAACCCAACCCTAACTAAACCTAACCTGACACAAGCCTGACCCCAGGCCAAACTTAACCTAGAAATTAACCTAACCTAATATTGACGGAGTCGACCTCTTTATAAATGTCACTTATATATATATATATATATATATATATATATATATATATATATATATATATATATATATATATATATATATACTATATATATATAATATATAATAATATATATATATATATATATATATATATATTTATATATATATGTATATGTATATCTCTCTTAATAATATATATATATATATATATATATATATATATATATATATATATATATATAACAATAATAATATATACATATATATAATATATATATATATATAATGTATATATATATAATATATAT
>JABUQX010091598.1:0-17500 GCA_015478945.1 Trachelipus rathkii | reverse complement strand
CAGTTAGAGGCAACATGGATCTATCGAGACTGTCCCACATTCAACTAAATATTTATCAAATACATGCCAACATGCGACAAGCACAACCTACACCACACCCTAAGGCCTATCAATTTTCTAAAAACTGTGAGGTCAATATAATATATACACCAACTACTACTACCAAAAGTAAAATCTTTGGCTAGGTTCAAATGCTAACCACGGCCTGAAGCTTTAATCTAAGTTTATTGTGATACTTTGTTGCTGCTTTCAACATACGTTGCTAATAACTAACCAAAAACCCGCCACTTTTGGCACGTCAGAATATACTATATGATGCACAAACAATCCATATACCTATTCAATCTTTTCTTAAATGTTGCAAGTGAGTCACTCAACAAACTCCTGCGGGAAACAATTCAAAAAAATTTTAAACACTATATCACAGAATGAATCAAGGTTACACGTCTTCCTACATTTATTATTGTGTCCCCTAGAAAAACTGTCCGTGGTAAATATTTTATAGACTTATCCATGTTCCCTATGACTGGGAGAAATTTGAAGGGGACATAATGGCATATGCGGACGATCTGGCATGTTGGAGCAGAGGGAGGCGATTTCGAGAGGGTGGTGGAGTTGTTTGCGGGGGAGTTGGAGGAAGCAGGGATGAGAAAGAACATACAGAAGACAGAGATATTAACAGTAACCGAAATGAGGAGGGATGAGAATGATGGTGTGGGAGAGGAGGAGGTGAAGGCAGTAAATACCTGCAATTATCTAGGGGGTGTTTTAACAGAAGGGGGGGAAGTGGAGAAGAGATTACGCGAAGAATGGAAAGTAGTTGGATTATGAAAGCTTGAGTATACCCCATGATGGGTGGCTTATCGGAATAGAAGTTAAAAGAAGTGGATTTTTAACAACATGCTTTGACTCCCACACTGCTGTACGGAGCGGAAATATGGACAACAAGTAGAATACAAGCGGCGAAGATGAGGATATTAAGAACATGATTGGAAAAGTAGAGACAGAATAAGAAATGAAGTTATTAGAGAAGATACAGGTGTGAAGAAGATGACACGCTGAAGATGGATGTGGGAAGGTGAGATGGTGGGGACATCTGGAGAGGATGGGGGAGGAGAATGCCGAAAGAAGATGGGAATGGACACCAGAGGGCTGAAGACCAAGGGGAAGACCGAAGAAGAAGAGATGGGCGGAATCATTGGAGGACTCTCTGGAAAGATGTCAGCTACCAAATATGAGAGCGCTGAAAGAGAAGAGAATAGTGCAGGAGGGGACGTCTGGAAGGAAAGTGCTTACTTTGGGTGACGAGGATGAAGAATCCTTTACGAGAGGAAGAAGAATATATATATATATACTTATATATATATATACATATATAGCTCTGTATATATATATATATATATATATATCTTCTTTACTATATACTAACTATATATATATGCTATATATATATATATACTCACTTAACATATATATATGTATGGAACAGCACCACTTCAACTAAGAAATCTTCACAAACTACAAATATGTTTCCTCATTTCTATTAATAAAACATACTCTTATTTAACTTTGATTAACTATTGTTTTTTATTATTATTAAAAATTATAATTAAGAGACTTAAGCCATCAAAAATTTTGATAACTTAAATAATTTAGGGAAGGGGTCTACGGATAATATATATATATATATATATATATATATATATATATATATATATATATATATATATATATATATATATATATATAATTATATTTTATTTATATATATAAATTTATATTTATATATATATAAACTACTACATTACTTAGTTACATACTAACATCTAATATCATCTACTCCACATGTAACTTGCGTTGGAGGTACGACGTAACAACAATTTCTAAGCACAGCGTACAATTTTCGTGCTCTTCGAGGAGGTTGTAAGAGTAGCAAACTTCTATTATTTGGAACATGGTTTGCACAAGGCAAATTCGATGGAATATTATTGTACAAAGGAATAGGAAATTTGACTGACTCCTTTTCTTGGAGCCCACGATGAAAAAACTTTCGACTAAGCTCTTCAATATCTAGAAGCTTTTCATACTAATCTTCTGAACTTTCTGAAGAATGACTTGAGAAGGCAGTAACGGAGATAGTTGTAGTTTCATCACTTACAATATGTTTAGATGTATCCTTTTCTTCTTGAACTTCCTGCAACCCTTTAATACAAATGAACACATTGCAAAGTGCAGATTTAGCTTTTTGTTGTTGTTCTTCAGTTAAGCTTACCCTGTAGATTGGATCAATATAAACAACAGCTAGTATAATATCATTGTCAATGAGAGAAATTTCTCTTCGTACCATGGAGTCTTTTATTCCTTTAGTATCTTAAATATAGATGGTATAAGGTTGAAGGTTGAATTTAGAATATAATTCAAATTGAAACATAAGGTGCTGGTTTAAGAAATCTTCGAGTTTTGAAATTCACATTTAATGATGTGGAAGTCGAGAGAGTCAATAAACTTGCATGAAGTGATTGTAATCATTCACAGAGTGCAATTTATAACTGTCAGTTTAGTGCCACGACTCCGACTCCGACTCCGACCTCTTGAAAATTACCGACTCCGACTCCGACTCCGACTCCACCCTCTTCAAAATTACCGACTCCGACTCCGACTCCGACTCCACCCTCTTCAAAACTACCGACTCCCCGACTCCGCGACTCCGACTCCGACTCCGACTCCGCAACCCTGATGCTTATGCTTACGGACATAACCAGATACGTTTGCATGTGAATGTACTTTTCATTGTATGTATATATTTTCTTTATTATTTCTTCATTGAAATGTTTTGTATGTTTTTGCGCATTTTTGAATGCCCCCAGATATGCATACAGTTGGATGATAATTAGCTTTTATATCTTATATAACTATTATAACATACTTTCTCACTTCGTGTTTAGCGTGGGAAGTAATGTACGTAGTACTCTCAATTATAACTATTCGCAAAAATTTTAATTTTGTATTTATGTTCGAACTCATGCTAAAGTTTGCGTAAGCAAAATTTTAGCATAATTCCAAACGAAATTATACATAAATCCTCCTTGTTGAGATACTCAATCAGTCAGAAAAATCATTCAGAAGAAATAGAAGTCTCACTTAAAGATACTCTCTCCAGAACTCCCTCCTCCAAACTTCAAATTGCAGGAAAACGCAGCTTTCGGCAAGGGACTCAAAAATTAAGGAAAAAGCCGCCACTTCGAATCTCGATCATCAAGAATTCCGAAATGAAGAATTCGAAAAAGGAGTCAAATTCAAGGAAAGGCCGTGACTGCTCATTCTACTCACAAAAAAAGAAAAGAGTATCTCAACAGACGGACAACCTTTATTACCTTTATATTGAATAAATACATCATTTAAAATATGGATTTTTAAAAACTCCATCAACTTATATAGGGCCTTGCTCTCAAAGAGGCCACCAACTTAGCAAGTTTTGCCCTATATATATATATATATATATATATATATATATATATATATATATATATACATATATATATATATATATATATATATATATATATATATAACTATATATAATATATATATATATATACTATATAATATATACTCTCTATATATATATATATATCTTAACCTTATATATATATATACTGTATATATATATATATATATATATCTTATATATATATATGCTCTATATATATATATATATATATATATATATATATATATATATATATATATATATATATATATATAAATAAATTAAATATTTAAATTAGTACTCTATATATATATATATATATAGGCACTTATCCTTTAAAAGGAAGTTACATAAAGTGACATAATATCGACAATCGCAGAACTCTGCTCGTGCAGCCCAGCAGTGTCACGTGTTAGCTAAAGAAAGATCGCGAGGATTTCTAAGTTGCTTTTTTATCATGTTAATTTTATGTTAATTTTTGAACACCATATATATTTTAAGGGGCTCAGGCGACTGGAGGACAGAGAGACGAAGTCCCCGTCGTCCATAACGCCGAGAGATCCTGACTCTTTCCATCTTTGCTATTTAATCTTGGGTATTCCATTAGAAAAAAAATGTTATTGGCAACCTTGTCGCACTATTGCCTTAAAATAATCGAAAAAATCGATTACATTGTTCGTTCGATATATATCGTTTAACTACCTTTTAAAGGACAAGTTCCTATATATATATATATATATATATATATATATATATATATATATATATATATATATATATATATATATATAACTGCTATATATATATATATATATATATATATATATATATATATATATGACCTATTATGTTTTACGACTCCGTCGGTGCAATTTTTTGTTTGTTTTTTTTTATATATTTCTGTATATGATCCTAACAGTCCAATTTAAGGGTGAAAAACATGTTTACAGAAATATATAAGATCAGTGTTTTAGGCTTCCGTCAATTTAAATTTTTTTTTTTTTTAACTAAGGGATACCCCAGTTAAACCACAAAGATGGCAGGAGTCAGGGTCTCTCCCGGCCTTCCGGGGCTGATGGGGTGGGTTGGCCCCCTCGGGAGGGTGCCAGAACCCACTCTTTGGGCGCAGATGTGCGGGGGTTCTCACCCTACGGGGATATGGAAAAGCATCCCCCTCTGTCACCCAATGGCTCAGGCCCTAGTTTAAATTTTTTTTTTTTTTTTTTATTATTTTCATTTACATTTGTAATAGCTTTTACACTTTAAGTTCAATATAATTTAGTTTTCTGTAGTGTATTACTTTCGAGATAACTATTATAAAAATTTTTTTTTTTATTTGGGTTTTATTATTTGTTTTTATTATTACTAATTTCCTTCTGGTATAAATGTAGTTTTTAATAGTATTAAAAAAAATATTTAAACTTTTCAGTCTGATATTCATCATCTTTGAAATTTAATTGTTGGTATCTTCCTTACTATGTATATTTAGCTCAAAAGCAAAAATCAAACTGGCCAGTTAAGACATAACAAGACTATACCATGCTGTACCATGCTCTCCTCATCTCTCATCTGCTCTTCTGCTCTCTTATATTATATACCTCCTCCTCCTTCTCTCTCTCTCTCTCTTATATATCATATATCTTATATATATATACCTTATATATATATATATGTATATATACTTACCATAAAAGGGTTTAATTTGTATTCAAATTTGAAGTTATTTGCGTTTTATATATATAATATATATATATATATATATATATATATATATATATATATATATATATATATATATATATATATATATATATATAGCAATAATATATATATATTTATATAATATATGTATATATATATATATATATATATATATATATCAACAACAATAATATACTATATATATATATATATACATATATATATATATATATATATATATATATATATATATATATATATATATGATATATATATATATATATATATTATGTAACTAGAGAACGGCAGGCCCTACAGTAAAACAAATTATATATTTGGAATCAGCCGAAAATTCTAAGGATGGGATTTAACTTTTTTTTTTTTGGTAAAAATTTTTTTAACTAAAGGAATACCCTAGGGTAAACCCGCAAAGATGGCAGGAGTCAGGGTCTCTACTCGGCCTCCCCGGTGAGACGACAGGGGGACTAATCCCCCTCCACGGGAGATGCCAGGGCCCCCGCTCTTTGGTGCTTTGGGTGTCCCGGGTTCCTCCATATCCCCCTCCGGGTGACATCCCCTCTGTCCCCCGTCTGACTCCAGGCTAAATTTGGGGTAGGAAATAATTTTGTTTTTGGAAGAATTTTTAATTTTTTTTTTTTAGGGGCTCAGACGGCTGAGGCACGAAAAGGCCCGAGAGATGGTCAGGCCATGACCTAATTAAAAACAGGGGTCCGGAGGCTCCTCAGGAAGTTAATTAAATCCACCAAGACATTTCGTTTAGGTATTGATTAAAAAAAAAAGAGCCCCACTCAAAAAAAAAAAAAGTTAGTCGTCGCTTAGGTGCTGACTGCATTCATCATGTTGTTTACTGTGGGACAGTTCTCAGTTTTGTGAACGATACTGGGTAATATATATATATATCATAACAGTAACAACAACCATATGTATATATGTAATAGCAACCTTAATAACTCTTATAACATATATATGTAATAATAATATGCATACATATATATATATACATATATATATATATATATATATGTATATGCTGCTATACTGCTATATACTGTCTCACCTGCCATATATACCAGCACGGCTTACTGTGTGAAAACAGCCAATAATATTTACGTCGAAACTAAAGCAAAAAAACTCAAATAAAAAAGTAAGGTTCTTTTATGTAAATAAATTTTTTATTTTTCTTTACCTAAAATAAAAAATTATTACCAAACACTTGTACTAATTATTTTGAGGATATGGTTTACTTAAGTCCATACATATATATAGGACCTATGTTTTACGTCGGATTTTGATTTTTTTTTTTTTTTTTTTTATATATATTTCAGTATGTAGATCCTAACAGTCAATTTAAAGGGTGAAAAACATGATTCAAAAAATATATGGGACCAGTTACGTTTTACGACTCCGCAGTTTTTAATATTTTTTTAACTAAAGAATACCCAAGGGTAAGCCACCAAAGATGGCAGAGTCAGAGTTCCTGGAAGCGCTTCGGGGGAACGACAGGTGGGACTTTCCCCCTCGGGAGGGTCTCCGGAACCGCTCTTTGGTATTTGGGTGTCGCAGGGTTCCCCCCTCCCCTACGGGGGTATGGAAAACACGATACCTCATTCCCTGTCTGCTCAGGCTAATTTTTTATTTTTTATTTTTATTTTTTTATTAATTTTTTGTTTTACATTTTGTAATAAGCCTTACACGCTGATTAAAAATATGTAGTGGTTTTTCTTTAGGAGTGTCGTACTTTTCAGAGATATTTCATTTATAAAAAAAATATAGGGGCTACATATTTTTTTTTTTTTTTTTTTTTACATTTTATAATAAGCTTTATACGCTGATTTCAAATATGCAATTGGTTTTTTCTGTAAAATTTATTAGTGCGCCGAGATATTACAATTTTTAAAATTTTATTGATAAAAATATGATTTTTAAATAATTATTTAAAATATTTCGAACTTTTGAATCATGTCAATCACCACTGAAATTCACTGTTAGTATCATATAGCAATATGTTAAAAAAAAAAAAAAAAAAAAAAAAAAACGAGAGTCTTAAAACATAACAGGGCCTATATATATATATATATATATATATATATATATATATAAAACATTCCATATATAAATTTGTACACCAAACTTAACATATATATATATATATATATATATATGCTCTTTCTTTTACCTCTTTATATATATATATATATATATATATATATCTATCTATATATATATATATATATATATATATAGGTGAAAATAAAGAAGTTACCCACATGATATCTCGAAAACTAAGATAGTTACAAGAAAACTGATAACATGTATGGGCTCAGCTTATAACAAGTTGTTTGGAAAACCCAATACCCCACTACAATTTTTTTAGCTTTTTATATATCTTCTTTACTAAAATAGGTACATTTATACTAATAAGTCATTGCGAATCGACGTAAAAGTTCTTGAAAAGGTTTTTTTCCAAAAGAATACCCCAGGGTAAGCCGCAAAGATGCAAAGAGTCGGGAGGGGTCTCTCGGCCCCCTGGGGGACGACGGGGTAGGACTATTCCCCCTCCGGGGGAGGGTCTCCAGGGCCACTTCTTGGTATTTGGGTGACGCAGGGGTTCTCACCCTCCCTGGGGTATGGAAAACGTCCCCCCTCTGTCCCACCATCCAAGCCCCCTAAAAGAATTTTTACGCTGATTCCATATATGTTGTTAGTTTTTTTGTCTAATGAAATATTTGGAATATAAAAAAAAATAAAAAATAAAATAATTTTTTTTTTTTCTTCTAGAATCACTCTGTCTATTTAGTTTATTTATTCTCTATATATATATATATATATATATATATATATATATATATATATATATATATATATATATATCTTTATCTTTGCTATATATATATATATATATATAATATATATATATATATATATATATATATATATATATACTATATATATATATATATATATATATACTGCTGCTGCTGCTGCTGCTATATATATAGGTGATATTTGGTTTAAAAACTACAACTCGTATCTCTCAAAACTACAAATAGCTTCAGGAAGAAGACACATTGTTGGGTCTAGTACCAGAATTTTATTGCAGGCTAGCAAAAAAAAAAAAAAAAAAAAGAAAAATCTCAAAAACTAAAATAGATACAGCGAAAAGAATACATTTTGGAATCTTTGTAAAATTTTGGTTAGGAGAATGTAAAAAAGATAAATAAATAAATAAAATAAATATTGGCTATTTTTTTTTTAGGGGCGGGGAACATAGTATATATATATATATATATATTAATTGTAAGGTATTACACACACGGCAATGTGGGGGCTCGAGCCGACGAAGGGACAGAGGGGGGGACGTTCCATAGGGAGGGGCGGAGGAACCCCACGACACCCAAATACCAAAGAGCTGGGGGATTCCGGAGACCCTCACCGGAAATGATTCCTATCCGTAGTTCGAAGGCCGAGAGACCCGACTCCTACCATCGGTGCGGTATACCCTTAAGGTATTTATTTGGTTTAAAAAAAAAAATTAACTATAATAGAAAGTCTATTTATTTTTAACGAGTAACGTATAAAGGTCTTAAATAGGCTTTCTCCCTCATATTACTAAAATTACTAACAATAATTTTTTTTTTTACATTTTCCGAACTAAAAATTTTACAGGATTCAAAAATGTATTCACTTTCGATGTAGCTACTGTAGTTTTTGATTTTTCATTTTCTAACAAATTTTATAGTATTCCAACAATGTATTCCTTTTCCCTGTAGCTATTGTAGTTTTTGAGATAGATTTCACTTATTTAATCCAACATTTCAACATATATATATATATATATATATATATATATATATATATATATATATATATATATATATATATATATATATATATAACTATATATACTAACTATCTATATATATATATATATATATAACAATATATATATATATATATATATATATACGGGGCGCCGCATATATATATATATATGGAAATATATACCAGCAACTTCTTAATATATTGCTAATATAACTCTGCTGCTCATATATATGTAATATATATATATATATATATATAATATATATATATATATATATATATATATATATATAAATATATATATATATATATATATAACATATAACATATATATATATATACTTTATATATATGCTCCAATATATATATATATATATTTATATATATATATAATATATATAACTGATACATATATATATATATATGCATGTAGCTGTAATATAGTATGCCAACATACCAATATTGTATAACAATATGGCATATATGTAATAGTATGTATATATATAATAATAATATCATATATTAATAATATATAATAATATAATAACCAATAATAATATATATTAGCAATAATAATATATATATAATATATGTATATATAATATAATATATATATAATAATAATATATGTATATGTAATATTAATATAATATATAATATTAATAATAATTAATAATATAATAATAAAAATATATGTAATAATAATATATACATGTATAATAACCAATAGCAATAATAATATATATAATATAATAATAATATATATATGCTGTAACCAACAATATATTGTATGTATTAATATATATTTGCATATGATGGCAATAACCAGCAACCAATATATGCAACATGTAATAGCCAGCCCAGTAATACATATATATATGTGTAATATGCAGCAATAGCCAACCAGCCAATATATAACGTAACAATATAATATAACAATGACATGCATATGTAATATGAAGTAACCTTATGTATATGTAATATAGTAGTATAGCAATAATAATAATAATAATATATATGTAATAATATATATAATATAATATAATAACCAATAATAATATGTATAATAATAACAATATATATATAACAACTGCTATATCATAGTATATATGTATCATTATATATATATATATATATATATATATATATACATATATATAACATATATATATATATATATATATATATATATATATATATATATATATATATATATATATATATATATATATATATATATATATATATATATATATATATATATATTACAATTGGGTCAGAGCGGTGTTGTGAAGTCCTAGGAAGTTTATTTTTGGCTCAGACGAGCTCGCACTAAAGGGTATGAGTGGAGGGTAATGGGGCATTACTTTCGACTTATGACGTCATATTCTTCTACATAACTGCATGTTGTCTAAATTCATCCGTGCTATTTATTAACTGAATAGGTCTTTTTGACTAAACTAAATTCTTCAACAATCTAAATTATAAATGGAACACACTGTATTCTCTCGTACTCACCTTTCACAGAAATACTCATCTCGTGTAAATTCTATAATATCCACCGCTATCAATGGCTTTCATATCATTCTGATGATATAGCAGGAAAGTGGCCATCGAAAATAACTTTAGGAATATTATCTTAGCTCTCCACTTGCATTTCTGATTGTTTTGTAGATGTATTCAGCATTTTATACGTATATATTTTTTCGTAACTGAATGTTGACTTGTACTGACAAAATAGTACATGATTTTTTTTTTTAACAGATGTCACCACAACAATAGCTTTCTCAAATTTTTATCTCTGTAACCTGTTCTATTTTTTAAGTCTTTCACAGTCACAGAGAATATAAGAAAACCTTTTCGGTTTCGTTAAGTGGTCGAACCTCAGGTCATATTTTTTGATTCTCAAAAGAATTATTACTGCGTCAATGGAAGTGGCTCAAGGAATGAAGGCACAGAAGAATAAACAAGATGGTTTCTTTAATTTAGAAGGTAAATTTCATTCCAATTTTCTTTAATTAAATCTCATATACTTAGTTTAACCCAGTTCTCGTGCTTTTCGTTAAACAGACCGTCTTTCAACGCCTGAAATTCACACTGACTATAATTCAGGAGGAATAATTTAAAATCTGTTTTATAAATAATTAAAATCTATCTGTAACAAAATGCACATTTCTTTTCCCTCATCATTACGTTCTTCCTAGAACATTGCTAAAAAGGAAAATGTCTCATAAAACTTGCCTGTGATTCTATCTTTATTTTATTTATTTATTTATTTTTTACCTACTGTTAAAGCTGAGCTTTTCAGTTACAATTTTAACCTCTAATTCCCCTTTAGACAGTATCAGAGCACTTCCTCTTCTTCATCCTCCCTCTTGCTCGTTTATGCCAAAAAAAAAATGTTTTCTAAAGACATACTTTTTTTAAAAAACATGTGAATAGGTGAATCTCTAAGAGTGCATAATATTTCCAATTAACGAAGATTAATTAAAGAGACTAAACCAATAATACATTTAACTGATTCCAAAGAGAAATAATCAAAACATAGAAAGTTTCTTAGAATATAACAATGACTTTTTAATAGGATATATATATAAAGTGATCTAAATATAAGTCCCTTTCTGAGAATTCTACAATAATTATAATTATTATTATAATTTTGACATAAATAGAAATTATTTCATATATTATAGATATATATACTATTTATTAAATATTTTCTTCATCTGACACTCAAACATCAGATATTTTACTGCGATATTAAAAATAATATTTACGAAGCAGCATGTTATATAACACCCCCCACCCTCCACCCGCTAATCATCCTATAAAAAGAAAACTTTTGAAAAAAATTAACGACAGAAAAAATAAAAATTTATGCTCCCCTCTTTTCACGAGACAGAAATTAAGGTGTAATAGATTAGATTAGTTAGAAGAGAGAAAAAACATCATTTTTAAGAAAGGCTAAATACCTAGAAATGAAATGAAATGCCCTTTCACTATGATATCTAAATATTACTAGACTGAATTAAATTTTAAAAAAAAATAAAAACGGCAATTAAGTATGAACATTTAGTTTAAGTAGACAGGGGGATTAAGGGAGAAAAAAGAAGTGGAATGGAAAAACAAACACAAAAAAAATAAGTTTCTTAATACCACATAAGTCAGTTACATAAATAGACAAATATATGTTAAAGGAGAAATGAAAAATTTGAAAGATTCAATTTATTTTTTTTTTTTTTTTTTTATATCCTTATATTTTTTATTCTTGTTCAAATTGATTAATTTGCAGACCATCAATAACAATCGTTTTAACACTTATCAGAAATGAAGATGTCATTTACCGCCTAACCTAGTTGAACATATATTGACAATTAGATAAATAATCGTAATAATAACTACAAATAATCATAGTTTGTTAAAATATTTACAATCAACTAATCAATAATCAAATTAAATAATATAATATAAATACAATATTAATATATAATCAATTAATTAATAACATGATAAGCACGCCGTACATCAGATTAATGATAAAGATAATCGAATAATATTATATGTTATGATTAATGATAATTAATGGGATATAAATGGATAATTAATCGTAATCACAAATCTATAGGAGTAGTAAATAAATAATTAATTTATATAATAATACCAATAATAATAATATATAATTTAATATAATAATAATAATTAATACTAAATATATAATAAATTCATATTATGATTAAGCTTAAAAAATAGTCATTTTACTGCAGATTTTTAATAAATAATATAAATAATATTAAAATAATTATATATAGTATTAATTTTGATGTATTAATATAATTATCAATCGTGCACAATTTTTATTAAAGTAATATTTAAAATTATTATTAAAAAATAAAATTGAACAAAATAATTCGAGAGAACCTCGATATATTATTAAAATAAATTTTAATCCTTGAATTATTAACATTCGTTTCTATCGTGAAAATCTAACCATTAATTTGGATAGGTACACCAAAAATTTCAACAAAAAATAAATAACCTAAGCTCGAATACTAGACGCAATGAGATTATAATCAAAAGTAATTACAAGTTAAAAAAATAAGATTCTTTCCGACAGGCTTAATTATGGTGTTAGTAGTTGGATAGGTGTTCAAAAACAGGATAGTATAATAAGTATATTTAAAATTTTTTATATAAAAGTTTAATCTTTAGAAGAGAAAGTCTCATGTAAGTTCGCATTTCAACTGCATAAACAAAAATGAGAAAAGCAAATTTTCTGCCAATAATACTCAAACTACTACTAAGTTCTCTAAAAATAAATCTAAAATATTATAAATATTTTTACCTTATAATAATTTATATAGTTTACATTGTGACAATACTATCTAGTGTTCTTTTTATATTGATTAAAATGTAATTAAATAAGATTTGATTAATTCAACTTTTATAAATATATATTTTATACGCTTTATATTTTTATAATATTATTATACTATTTATATAATATATAATTAATACACGAAACTAAATATACTAATAACATTATTTCTACTTTCTCCCCATTCATATTTAATCCAGATCATAGTTGATTAAATTTCTCATGAGTTCGGGACATAGAAAAAAAAAAAAATAAACTACGTGTTCCTTGGTACACTAAGTTCATTTTTACACATTATTTGTTTAGTTAATCCTTTTTTTCTTTAAACATTTTAAAGGAAAAATGTAGTCTGTTAGTCAATAGTAAAGATGCAGCGGAATTATATGTCATTACATTATCAAAATTTTCTCTAGACAAATATACCGTGAGCTTAAAATTATAATTAACTTTATATTAAATTTAACATTTGAAAAAAAAAAAAAGCAGAAGAGAAAAATAACGTCTTTTATGTTAGGAATATTATCAATTTTATTTTTGTACTTAAAAAGACAATAAAAACAATGTCTTGAAATATAATATTACTCTAATAGAAATGGTCAAAACTATTATCAACTTAGCATAAATATAAACTAATACAATTTTCAGACGTTTTTAGAATTTAGCATGATATATTTATGACTCCAAAAACACGACTGACCTAAATACTATGATTCAACAGTTTCTTCAACATATTGTTGAAATATTTACTCGATAATTGTATAATATGAAAGGGTAGAACAATAGAGCTATTTTATATTTAAATTCGAAATAAATTTTCATCTTTATTTTCATTTTGATGGTTAAGACATTTATATATTTGACATATTTAATTGAATTATTCCTCAAAATATTGAAATGTTTATGCATAGTTGCTGTACTATTCAAATATAAAATTATACGATTCATGGTTACTCTATAGGTTTACCAAAATTTGCGCAGGAATGTATATTTTGAGAAAGTTCTTCAAGAAGATACCTCAAAGACATGCCATTAATACCTATGTAAAGTCACTAACCGAAAAATCTTATTTTTCCACTAGAAATGAAATGTTATAATTTATAGTATGAAGATGACTGAATTATTTTTAGATTCAACTTAATACTTGTAAGTTATACATAAATATAATATTTATAATATCTGTAATTTAGCGACAATCTTAATATCGTCGCGAAAAATATTCTTACACGGAATTAAAAAGGTAGACTTCACTATCGCTATGAAAAGATGTTAAAAGGATAGATTACTTTATATCTAACCTGTGCCTCAAAAAATTACTAGCAGTACCTAGGAACATGAACGTAAAGTCTTAGTATCGAATGCTCATTTTTCAACTATTAATATTACTTTGTTAAAAAAAACTATCAACCTAAACGATACTAACCTAAAGCTCGACTACCTTTATTCGCATACACCAGAAAACACTTAGTATTTTAGATACTTCAAAGAAAGACTACCTCAAACACTGCCCTAAACTTACTGAGGTGCCAAATATAACATGAAAGTGACTTTGTAGTGAATCTAATTTTCAACTCTAGATTTCTTTGTTATAACATGTAAAACGATATTACTAAGCTCGACTACGCTTTTGCTACACCAAAATTAAGTTTTATAGAGTTCTTCAAAGAAAATACTATTAAACACCTGCTAAAGTTAGCAGCCAGTCGATTTTACCCAGAAAAGTGATTAGTATGAATGCTTACTTTTTTATCAACTTTAGATTTCCTTGTTAATCCACATACGCTAAAAACGGAATACCTAAAGCTCGAGACATAAGTCTTTGTATATACTACACAAATGTAATATTTAGAGTTCTTTAACAGAAGATACCTTCAAAAACTGCTCTCAAAAGTTTAGCGTAGGAATCCAAATTATTACATGAAAGTGATTTAGTAATGAATGTAATTTTTCAACTTTAGATTTCTTTATGTCTAGTATCTCTTAAACCGAAAGCGACGAAGAAATATAAACCCTCTAAGATCACTACTATTCGCTTTAATGCTTTCTACCGTATGTAGATAAGTTTTATTTTATGTATGTTCTTCAAAGATCGATATCGCATCACACAATATGCTATCTCTCAAAAAAAAAATACCTTAGGATCAATTATTATTTAAAATAAGTTAAATAAGTATGAATGCTCTGAATTTTCTTAATTACCTAAATTATAATAAAGTTGCAATAAACACTTAACACACGATATAATATAACCTAAGCTCTGATCTAACGCTTTATGCTTCAATCACTAGAATAAGTAAGTATTTTAGATATTCTATACATAAAGAGATACCTCTCATCAACCTGACTAATAATTTTTACACTAGGTAGTGTCCTATTTAGGAATTAAATTTGCCGAATTTAACTGTAGTAATGGTTGGAGTCTGATAATTATAGCCAGATTTTATTCCTTAAAAGCTATTCTATAAATCTGAAATGGATACAAAGCTCCTACTAAGTGAACAAACAAAAATAATTTGCTCGCTTTAGCACTGATTTTAGAGTTCTTCTAAAGATTATATTAAATGACAAAAGAAAACCACACATGCACATACTCACACATATATGTACATACAGTAACTATGCAAGTATGATATGTGACTTAATTTTATTATCCCTTGTATTCTTCTGTTGATTATAACACTAAACGATAGTTTTATTTCAGACCACTATGTATTCTTCGCCTTCTTATGTTTAAAACCAGATGGTAAGTATTTTAGATTCTTCAAAGAAGATACATCAAATACCTGCCTGAAAATTACCTAAGAGAGATTCCAAGTAATGTACTGAAAGAGTTTAGTACCGGAATGGCATAAATTTTTTTAAACTTTAGGTTATCGTTTGTAAGGGGGGAGGGGCTTAGAGAGAATTCGATATAAACACTTAAAAACGATATACCTAAAGCTCGACTACGCTTTATTGCTACACCAGATGGTAAGTATTTTAGAGTTCTCAAAGAAGGATAACTTTAAACACCTGCTAACATTATACCTAGGAGTCCAATTATTACAATGACAGTGATTTAGTATGAATGCTACTTTTTTCAACTTTAAGATTCTTATGTTTATAACCACTAAAACGAGTGGAGGAGTGATTGACCTAGCTCGAGCTACCGCTTTATGGCTACACCGAATGCGGTTAAGTTCTATTATAGAGTTCTTCAAAGAAGATACTCCAAACACCTGCCTAAATTATTTATGTTTTTCAAATTTATAACTATGAAAGTGAATTAGTATGAATGCTAATTTTTTTCAAACTTTAGGCCTTTTTGTTTATAACATTATTAAAAACGAACATATAATACCTAAGCTACGACTACGCTTTATCTGCTACCCTCGTAATGTAAAGATTATTTTAAATGTTCTCAAAGTAAAGAAATAACTTAAATCTTATGACACTGATAATGTATCTTTAATGTATGTGCCAATTATTACCATGATAAGTGATTTTCAGTATCTGAATGTTGACAACTTTTTTCACTTTAGAATTTCTTTCGTTGTAATACACACTGTTTAATATAACGATTATACCTAAGCTTCGCTTCATTCGCTTTATATTGATATATACACCTAGTGAAAGTGCTTTTTAAGCTATTTTGTAAGTTCTTCAAAGGATGATAGCCCTGTCTAAACAAAAGCTAGAATTAGTATAGCTCTTCACAGATAAGTCCCTAGAGAAGAGTCATCAAAATTAATTACCATTGAAACAGATAGATCATTTTTAGTTATGATAAATAGATACTAGCTATATTTTATTAGTCAACTTTTTTATACAATAAACATTGATAGAAATTTATATTGAGAAGTATAGATAAATTAATAAACAACTTAGAAACATACGAATAAACGAAAGCTGTTCATCGTGACATATATTTTAAATTTTGACTGATACCGAGAATTAAGTGTATTTTAAGTAGTGTTTATTCATAAGTAAAGTATACTAATTCAAACATCTGCTTTTTAAGGTTAATAACACTCTAAGCTTTGATTCAAAATATATAGTATACAATAGTCATGAAAGTATTTCGATAGGTAATAAATGAGAGAAATTATGCTAGA
>JABUQX010091597.1:35000-40527 GCA_015478945.1 Trachelipus rathkii | reverse complement strand
TATATTATATATTATTTTATTTAATTATTTTATATTATTTTTGTTATTGTTATTATTATTATTATTATTATTATTATTATTATTATTATTATTATTATTATTATTATTATTATTATTATTATTATTATTATTATTATTATTATTATTATTATTATTATTATTATTATTATTATTATTATTATTATTATTATTATTATTATTATTATATTATATTATTATTATTATATTATATTATTATTATTATATTATTAGTATAGGCTATATATTTTTAGTATTAGCATTTAGTATATATTTTTTTAGTATTAGCATTTAGTATATATTTTTTTCAATTTTATATATACATATATATTTTTTTTAATCGGTTTGCCATTTTTTAAAGGGTTTTGCAATGGTGAGGTCACGTGTTCGGAGTAAGAAGGGTGGGGGGCGTAGGGGCGGACTTTCTATTGATTTTGCTAATGTCCGTGGTCTTCGCTCAATCGATGATCTGTTGAAACACACCTTTCTACCTTCATCCTAAATATTTTACTTCTTTCCTAGACTCAGCTGGCAAGCGACTCCTTCTGCTAACAACTAAACATCTCTAACATAATATATTTATAATTTTCCGACTTTGAATTATGGTGCGAGTCGTGCCTACGTTAATACAAATACTCCTTGTAACACGTCTCGAAAATATCGAAAATCCTAATTTCGATGATTCTTTTGGCTTAAAATCTGCCTCCCTACTTCTACCATTATCTTGTGTTTTTGCTACTGCTTCTCCTAATAGTAACAGATTTTTCGATTATTTTTTAGATAGTCTTACCAATTCTCACGAGACTGTTACTTTCATCTCATACCACTGCCGAAATCCTTCTACTTAGGGACTTCAAACGTACACCAGCACTGAGTGGTTGGGCATCTCTCATAGCTGATTCAGGTGGGAAAGGAGGCCAAAACATTCAGTATTTTCAACGATCTGGAGCAGTTGATTAAGGAACCTACACAATCCAGATCGTCCTAACCAATTTTTGAACACTCTTGATTTGCTTCGCCACTTCTCCTTCTCGCTACAAATACACCATTTTCCCTCCTATCCGTAACTCTGACCACAATCTTTACTCTAAAGTTATAACACTCATTTCCAGCAGCTCCGCCTTGCCCTAAGCGAACTTTCTTGCACTTTAATCGGGTAATTGGGGATGCATTGCGTCACTTTTTAGCTAACTACCCTTCGAGTGATTCTTGTTTTGTTCTGGAGAACGCCTCTGCTGACTGCTGAAAAGTAGGGGCCGTAATCTCCGATGGAATGAACAGGTTCATTCCATCTTCCACTAAATCATTCTCTCCCATTTAATCCATGGTTCGATGCGCTCTCTATTCTCGTTCCATCCAGAGCGTGACATTGCGTGATAGGGCTTGAAGAACTCTCGTTCTCCTATTACTTTAACTAATTTTCGCTCTGCCCGAAATCGATGCAGTGGAAATTATAGACTGGCCAAAGCGTATTACACTAAAAGGAAAGTGTGCTGCCCTTCTTGGTTCTCCTTCTTTGATAAAAATTTCTGGCCTCTTGCCTTAAAAACATCTCAAATAACTTCTGTAAATTATGCCTTTCCCCTTCATTATCCGTTGATTGGTTCGTTGCTAAACACTCCTTTCTGAAAAGGCAAATCTTTGGTCTTACTTTTTTCAATCTAAATTCACCCGACGATTCCGGCTCCCCATCCTTCTGCTCCATCCCCTCTCAGGTGCATGTTTCTACATGTTATTACTCATGATCGGGTGCAGGGGATACTGAGTTCCATGAATGTCAAGTAAGGCAGTGGCCCAGATGGCATTCCTCCTCGTGTTTGAGGGAGAGTTTGCTTCTGAGCTGGCGCCTGTCCTCGCTCAACTCTACTCTCTTTATGTCTTAATACTAATACTTTTCTTCAATGCTGGAAGCGCGCTTTTATTAAAAAAAAAAAAAAAAAAAAAAGGAGCCGCTTGATCCTTCTAACTATAGACCTATTGCCTTAACTTGTATTCTAAGTCTTTGAAACTCTCCTTAACTCTCACTTCCTCGATCATATAGAATCTCATTCCTTCTTTCAGATCATCAGTATAGCTTTTAACGCTCGATGTCAACTGGTGACATGCTTTCTTATCTCACTGATCAGTGGTCTTCTGCCCTTAGGGACTAGGGGGAGTCTTGTATGGTGGCGCTTGACATATCTTAAGGCTTTGACAGGGTATGGCATGCGTCGCTACTTTCCAAGCTACTTCCTTTGGATTTCCTCCTTTCTTTTGCTTACTCATATCTGATTTTCATTCAGATCGTTTCATTTTCGTTTTTTGTTGATGGAGCGACATATTCCTCCTTTGCTGTTTAATTGTGGTGTACCTCAAGTTCCTGTTCTATCTCCAACTTTATTCCTACTATTCATCAACGATCTTCTTAGCTGCACTTCTAACTCTGTTTATCCTCTTATGCCGATGACTCAACTCTTCCATTCTTCCACTCATTTTAATTGTGTCCCTCGTTTGTATCTAGAGTTGCCCCTCGTCTACAGCTTTCTGATTCAGTCTTGCCGATTTGGTCGGAATTTCTTCAGTGGGGTAACAGTAATCTTGTGAAGTTCAACTCTTTGAAAACTCAACTTTTTTATATCTCCCTCCTCTAAATACCTCCAACTTTTCCCATCCCCTTTGATGGCTTTAATGTCTTACCCGTAAACAACATAAACATTCTAGGACTAAAACATAAAGTGAATTGTCTTGGAGACTCAACACCGGTTGCTAAAATGGCCTTTAAGAAGCTGGGAATTCTGGTCAGATTGCGTGAATTTTTTTCTTCTGCCCAGATACTCCAGTTATATAAAGGTCTCATTCGCCCCTGCTAAATGGAATACTGTTCCCACAATTGGGGGTGGATCCGGTTCCACCCTCCTTTGGATAGAGTGAAGCTAAGGCTAAGAGGCTTATAAACTGTCCATTCTCTCTGACTCCCTTGACCCTCTTTCTCTTCTTTCGTGACGTAGGTGCCTTATCTCTTTTCTATAGGTATTTCAACGGCAGGCAGGTGTTCGCGTGAATTGACCTCTCGGCAATTCCCCACCACTGCGTCGCCCTCGAAACACAAGAGGTGCCTTGTTCTCTCATAAATTGTGGAATATTGGAGATTAAGGATCACTCTTGTGGTAACCTCCTTTCTTTCCAGGCCACATCATGTTTTGATGGACTCCTTGCCTTCTTTTATTTTTCCCGCAATATTTAATCTTCCTCTATTTTAGTCCGCGTCCTGCGCCCACCTGAGGGAATTGCGTGTAGGCAAGACTGGGTGGGTTTACTTTCCATTTTATGTTTAATTTTATATTTTTTGTTTATGTAATTTTTTTATTTATTTATTTATTTATGTATTTGTTTATTTATTTTTTGCCCCTTCTTTTGAAAAGGGCATTGCCGTGAGTGGTGTATTAAAAAAAAAAAAAAATAAAAATAAATATATATATAAATATATATATATATATATATATATATATATATATATATATATATATATAGTATATATATATATATATATATAATATTTAATATATATAATATATATATAATATATATATATATATATATATATATTATATATATATTCACAATAGGGTTCAAGTACATTTTTTCAAGTAAAGACAAGTACAATTACTCTAGATTGTTCAAGTACAGTGAAATCTGGGATATTTAAAATAAACGTGGAGATCAAGTACAAGACAAGTACAAGTACATGTTATCAAGTACAAGTACAAGTACAAGTACTTTAATGAAAACTTGCATATATATATATATACTATATAATATAATATATATATTATATAATATATATATATATATATTATATATATATATAAATATATATATTATATTATATACTATATATATATATATATATCATCATCATCATCATCATTCATCATCATCATCATCACATCATCATTCATCATCATCATCATCATCATCATCCTTCATCCATCATCATCATCTTCATTCACCAGTTTATTCATCATTCACCCATCTTCTCTCCCCAAAACTGGAGGTAAGGTGCGTAAACATAACCGTGAACATAAAAATATAGAAGAATATTGAAGCAGAGAGAAAGAAAGCCCATCCTTACGCCCCCTTATACCAATTAGTGAGAACTCGTCGCAGTTCATAAAAAATCCACCCTAGAGCTTCACGGGACCGCGATGAACCTAAACTATGACCTCTCGTCAATGTGGATCATTCCTTGGCCCAGGTGGCTACAACCATACCTCCTCAAAAAACCCACATTCACTTCCTGTTATGACCTTTCTTCTCGCTCTGCCAAACTCACATTTCTCTCTTCCAGCATTCCTTTTCTGACTCATTACACTTTTTCTTCTGTCTCTCCGTCGATTCCCAACCACTTACCACTATACATCCGTTTTTAACCGACGTCTGTCAATCCATCCTTTCCAACAAGACCAAACATCTAAACATTACTTTCATTTATTCTCTCATTACCCCAATCCTCCACACCAAACAACTCTCTAATACGTTTCATTCCTCATTTTATCATTTCTTTCACACCTAAACACGCCACTAAGATTGTCCTTCTGAACACATGTAATTTAGATCTACACCTCTTATCCAGACATAGTTCCACTACTATACATTAACACGGGTAACAACATACCCTCATGTTTGACCCTAGCGCACTTCAAAGACTTAGTCCCTTTACAATCCACCAACGATTTACTGCACCAGCCACCTTAGTGCAATTCACAATTTTCCTACTACCACTCTGCATCATCCGCTCCCTTTCATTTCAACATATATCCTAAATATTTAAATTCAGACACTTTTGTTCCAGCTGCTCACCATCTAACATCAACGTTCACACTGTATGTGTGTCCTCACTCCCCATGGAGCGCGAGTTAACCTTCAGGAGTTCTCTCTCAGATTCGCCCACCAAAAAACCAAAATCATCCTCATATTAAATAGGTAGGGAATCCTGCACTCTCATCCATTCTCCATCATTTCTACTGTATCCTTTGTCATCCCCTACCTCTAATTCTTTCATGAACTCATTCATTACAGATTTGGATTGCCAAGGAGACATACTACATCCCTGTCTCACTCTCGCGTATTAATATATAAGTGAAAATTAATCACTTTCAACCTATTTATTCTTACACACTCTTCACTATCTCATACATACTGATGATTCTATTCAGGAAGCTTACACCAACCACCATATCACTAAAGAACCTGACCATAGATTCCACTATTATCCTAAGTATACGCCTTTGCAAATCATAATCCTAAAGTTACAATTTTTCTTCTCCTCCCAATTATCCACAACCTCATTCTGATTTCAATGACAGATTTGGATCCAACACATCCGTCTACCACTTCTAACGTACCTTATTCTCCCCAATAAATTATATTCAAAAGTTAATTCACTCCATTCAAACGCACTCTTAAATCGACCAAAAAATACTACAACAAATATCCTTTCCCTACAAACACTCAAATAATACTAATTACC
>JABUQX010091597.1:0-20000 GCA_015478945.1 Trachelipus rathkii | reverse complement strand
GTGGGTACACATCCCTTGATGCTAGTTCTAATGAAGAATATTTCTCCAGTTCTAATTTCAGAGCAAATGAAGACGAAAATGATTGTAGAAGAAGTTTGCTTTTCTTCTATGTAGTTGATTAATTTTCAACATTTTACTCTGCTGATTATAGTAAATCATTCAAGCAAGATTCAAATTCTAAAAAATCCTGAAGACTGGCTTCAGCCTCTTACATTTTCAGTTTCAGTTTCTATGTCGGTGGAGCTGGAATTCTCTTCATAATTCTGACGATCCTTATCCATTGTTTTATAGGTGCTGGACCAAAAATTATGAATTGAATTGAGATGGGTTTTTGATCCTTCTTCGGAATTCCTAAAAAGCGTGTATTTGTATCTCGGATCTAAAATGGTTGCTGCTATTAATTTTCATTTTCTTCATACTTAACAAATCTACTATCCATTGATATTGAAATTGCACTGATTGTGATTTCTAACTCAGAGAATCTTAAATCTATGCTTGCTTTGGTTATGGCATGTTTCAAAATTTTCACTTGCGAGATAATTTCTGATGTGATGCATTAGCAGTCCTTACACTCAGTCTGAAATACAAATTGAATAACATTTGAAACTAAATGTTACTTAGATATTAAATATTAATATTATATTTTAAGAAACAACTTAATAAGGATCAAAGTAAAATCAATAAGGTTTAAATTGTTATTCAATATTTCGACGACACTGAAATATAAATATAAATTTTATATTTCTCCAAAGAATTGACTATTATATTACCTTTCAGTAACCTGATGAAAATTTTTGAGTAGATATGAGCATTTGCCAATTAATCCCCAGTTGTTGGCATCAAATACTGGTAAATTTGGGATTTCTGCACAGTAGTTGGCAATTGCATTTTTTTGTTCAAATATTCTTTCAAGCATAAAATAAGTGCTATTCCATCGAGTGGGCACATCCTGAATCAATTTGTGCTTTGGTAGACTATGCTGCTTTTGGAGCTCTTCAAGTTTACCATAAGATAATGGTGATTTATTGAAATGTCCTGTTATTCGAAGGCAATTAGCAATTATATCTTTCATAATTCGCTGTTCGAAAATTGCATCATGAATAACCAATTGGTTGGTTTGAAGAAAACAGCTAAGACTGTTAAAGCCAGTATCTGTGACTCCTTTGACCATGTTTGCAGCATTGTCATGAACAATCATGTGAACTTTGTAAGGTGTGATTTTATAGTCATCCACTACTTCTTGAATCATGTTACATATATTACTTGAGGTATGTCAGTTATTGAGTTTCATCATTGCAGTATATAACATAACAGCCAAAATTTATATATATTTACCTATCAGCAATATTAAAATGCAGATCATTATTTATCTTTTATTATAATATAAAATTGGAAGCTTGAACTATTTAAACAAATATGTTAAGTGTTAACTGAAACTTAACTCTACACAAATGAATAGATAATACTCCATAGATTTAATATGTAATAAATTGTAGGTATTGTATTGTAAAGTATTTATAAAAAAAAAATTTGAATACTATCACTAAGTTAATAAGTAATAACTTATAACAATAAGGTTTCAACTTAATAAGCAGCAACTTGTTACTTAATACCTGATGAACGATGCATCAGCATTATTTGTCCAAATGTCTGTTGTGAAGCTTAGATTGCTCGCTTCATTAATTCTCTTTACGATTTTGGTCAAAACTTTGGAATGCATTTCAGGAATAATATTAGTAGAGAAATGCTTTCTGGAGGGCAGTTCATAATAAGGTTTGAGCAGTTTTATGAGTCTAGTGAAGCCAATATATTCAACAATCAAAAATGGCTGTAAACCCATCACTATCATTTCACCAATAGCAATGTGAATTTTTTGGGCTAGAGGACTGTTTATAACTAAAATCTTTTTAAGTTCATATGTTTCTTCTAAAGTTCTTTGAGAATGTGAACTTCCTGATATTGATGCTTCACAATCAACTTTTGTCTTTTATTGGGCTGTAACGTAATAATTCATAGTGCGCTTCTGTTCTGCTTGAGCTCTCTCTTCTGCAATTAATCGTTCTTCTTGCTCTAACTGCATTTGATGTTGAGTCTTTAGATATTTTTTCATATTGGTTGTAGTAAAAGTTTGTTCAGTTTTGCAACCTCGTGATAAAATTTTATTGCATAGTTTACACGTCACCTTACTGTTATCATTGTAAATTTTTAAAAAATCGCCAAAAGACGCTTATGGCCTGTCCGTTGTGGGACATTGTAGTTACCACGGACTGCGTAATGAAAATTCCAAATTTATAACATACTAAAGATTTATTCATAAGATACTAAAGATTTATCGGAAAAATAAATAAAAGTGTAAAATAAACATTAAATAAATTGTAATTTTTACAAATAATTTATCTTCTGTAAGAAAAATTATGTAAAGGTTATAGACTGTTTCACGTAAAATTAAAGGAATAAATTAACTATTAATATATATATAATATTATATATTATTCTGTTATTAAATTATTCAAAAATATAGTTATATGTTAAATTATCTCATAAACAATGTGAAGATTATAAGTAAATATATATATCTTATTGGAGTTCATTGGTTTTTTTTATATATAAAGGTTTCTCACTATGTCATAGTATAATATATATACTATCATAAATTAATAATATATATATAAAGCTTTACCCGTGAATGCTATTATATTTACCTATTTATTTACCAAATTGTATTATATATAAAGTTATAAGTATACCGGATAATAATATGTATTAGAAGGTACTATGATGCTTCCTACTATGTAATTGATAAGTATTTTTAATAATCACTATAATACGGATCAATAATAGGTGATAATATATGTTACTAATAACGGGTGAGTTAAAACTTAATAAATTGAAGGGAGGGAGGAAGGGAGGGAGAGAAATTATTAAGATTTTCATTTTATTTTAAACAAAAATTTTTGGAGAGTATTTTACATAAAGTCGAATTTTGAGTACTTTTTATGTATATTTCATGATAATTAGAGATTGTTTATATAATTTATCAAAAATTATTATTTATTGTTCACGTAAGTTTAATGAAAAATTTTAAAGCTGTTTCTATAAAATTAATATAATTTAATTCATTATAATGGATATTATCACGAGTTTTTAATGCAATCAACTTACTACTAAGTTGCCTCACATACCAATAAATGCGTGCCTTACCCGCTATGTTAACAGCAGGTTGGCGGACAATGCCTGCGCGAGATCACGCCGCGCTAAGAAGCAACGGTACCCTCCAACCCTATGCGTGCTACGCACACTACTAGTTTTAGCGGGTACCCCGGAACTTCCCGTGTAAACACAGCTTTATTCTCTGCGCAGTTATTTGTATTTAATTATTTATTTAATTTACTTAATATTAAGCCCTATATATATATATATCATTAATTATATAATATATATTATTATATTACTATTATATTATATCTATTATATATATATCTATATATATATATATATATATATATATATTTATATTAATATTAATTTAATATATATATATACTATTTAAATAATATGTAGTATATATTAATATTAATATATATATAATATTATTATATAACATGTCTTAGTATTAAGTCATTCTCATAAAATATAGGCTCATTAAGTTAAATAGCCATAATAATACCACTTTTTTATCCTTCAAGTGTTTTTAAATCACTAAGAAATAAATTATTTATCATTAATTAATTATATTATATTATATATAATAACGTAAATATAACCTATAGATTAAACTTTTTTCACGCTCCTCTAAATACATATAAATATCAATTCTTTTAATATTAATGTATAGGTAATATTATTATAAGAAATCATGACCAAATTACGTAATAAAACATAATCCGTCTCAAATTACAAGTATAATCCACTAATATATCATAAATTTTCCGCCATTTTCTTCTTATTAATCGCACTTTAGGCAAGCCTTGTCGCATTTTATCATATTTAATTATATTAAATATTCTATATTAATATAATTATTTATTGATTCATTAGGTTTATTTACATTAAAAGATAAAGCTGTGATATAAATATTATATATCTTTTTGTGCATATATTTATCTATGTATATCTATTCTATATATTTAATGTATGCCTTGGATATTAATATATATATAATAATTAATATTATATGATAATATATATATATTAATAATAATATATATATATATATATAAGTAGTATATGAATATATATATATTATAATTAATATCAATGATTATATAATTTATTATATACCATTTCATATATAAATTTTTAAACTAAATTATTAAATAATTTTCTCTATAATTGATATTTATAATATTTATATCATTTTTTTTCCTATGTCGGTAAAAAACTTAAGATCTAGCAGTAAGTACATGTTTTTAATACAATTTTTTAACAATTTTAAATAAATATTTATAAATGTTTAATAAGTTAAATAATATCAAATTCCATCCCCTTTTGATACTCTATTCCTTATAAAATTCAAAATATATATTTTCTTCAATATCGATGAGATATTAGAATATGCAATTATTTTGCACAAACAGGGAGATAAATAATTACATTAACAATTATAAATATTTAAACCTAAAATTAAGTAATATATTATATGTTCAAAAAATCTTATTAATACAATTTAATGTAATAAATTAACATACGGATTACACACACAGTACAAACATTTTTAACATAAGCCAGCAAAAACAACAGGTCAATAAACTCAATTGCACCAATACACTGATGATAACCCTCTGTTTATCTGTTGATAAACGCAAGCCTTTAATTATGGTTCTACAACCTTCGAGTTTTACTGCCAATATAACACTCAATAAATATGGTTTAATCTATCATAACTCACATATTTAATTAACATAATCATACCATTAAAATAACAATGTGAGAAACTCATGTGAGAGATTTGAAATGTTCAGCCGATTTACCCATATAAACACCAAAATGGTCGAATTCGTTCATGCTTTTCCGTTTACTGTTTTTACTGTTCTTTAACATCAAACAATGATTTTAACCGTACACATTTGGCTCTGATTCTTCATGCAAAATTGCGATAAACCACTTTGGTTGTTATTTAAAATTCTGTTTTCTCCCTTTTTTCGCTCACAACATATATAAATAAGTATTTTATATTTTTGATTATTGATTTATTATTATTTCGATTAATATTAAATAAATGGATAAAGAATAACAGTTATAATATGTCGCAGGACAGGGTGAATATATATAAAACACCATTTTATCTATATTAGGATAAAAGATAGGTACAGAGCAAATATTCGTAGAACCAGCGGTAATTAACTGTGGCGTGGCCAGTGTAAAGAGAGATCCTCTGGAGAAAGACACCACTAATAAAAGATTATAGAATATTATTATTTTGACTGTATAAATAAGACTACGAACACACCACACAAATATAAGAACCTATGGACCTATATGAGTACACATCATCAACTACAAACCTAACAACACTTTATCTCATTATATTAAATACGCAAATAAAAATACGTACTAACATTAACAAGTGTATCCAGTATTAACTAACACTAAGTATCTAAGCCAACATTAACAATACTGTAACCTAATCATCTTAACTTTTTAAGGTGCAATATTCTACTAGAAAAATACTCTAATGTTAGGTTATTAAAATATATTATTTATTTATATATAAAATTTATCACTTATTGATTTACATTTAGGATATCATTTCAGTAGTTAAAATCATATTACTACAAAAATTGTTTCTATTATATAACTTATCCATGATGATATATTAACTGATACTAACTAGAATACAATTTTTCATCAACATTTAATTAAAGCTTTTTTACATAGCTAAATTCAATATATATGGAACTTAATAAGGAAAATAATATACACGTGACTAAAACTTTTATTAACACAACTTATTACGGCACTTAAAACAGGTTATTTATCATTAACTAAAGTTCCACACTTAAACATTAGGTAAATGTAACATCAGCAATCAATCAGACAGATATTATCAATTTAGCATAAGATTGGAACTATTTGTGTCACAAAAATCTCTCAAATATCAAAAGTAACTTAAATTAGAATTGTATTTGCCAGACTACTCACACTCCAGTAATATTTATCCAAAAATTTAATAATAATAACTATATTACTAATTAATAATAAAGAGGACTACCAATACTTATAAATTTAAAATCATAACATACTGTAAAACTAATATAATAACATAATAGTATAATAAAAAATAGGATAAAAAAGTAAATTTTTATTTTAACATATTTTAAAGGTGCAAGTTAAAAATATAAATCAGTGAATAAAATATTCATAGACATCAACAGCGCTCTACTATATCCGACTCGAATCTATCCCGACCATGGTCTTCGTATAGTCGGTATGTCTGAGATCATAATTTCATATGGTTCGAGATATGGTAATTTTATTGAACTAATAGCATAACACAAAAATATACTAGTTTGGATAATAATCAATAACATGCGGAATATATCTAATTTCAAAGTTTTTAAACATTAAATTAAAAAGTTTAAACATACATACATAGGATAAGGAAGCTAAATCAACGAAAACCTAAAACAACAAAAAATGCTAAATTTTTAATAAAAGTAACTAAATAATGTTAGGTCAATTAAATGTTACTAACTACTAATAACAAACATCCGTGTGCACTTAACAACAAGGTACAGAATGTTGAACCGTATTAACCTCAGTCCAGTTGTTACCGTTCCAAATCAGTGCTAACCTTCTAGGTTATACCTTATTTTTCATCAGGATATAAATCATTTCGAAAAACATCACATGAATTGGTTTAAAATTATTAATGAATTACACACATACCAATTGGTATACAGTTTAATTCAAAAATTTATTGGGCTTTGTTGATTTAATTCTCATTATCATCATTAAACAAACACTTTGATAGGTATTAACGGAAGATATAACAGAAAAACCAAAACTGGGTGTCATTCTATATACAATCGAACAACAATGTTTGTTTTTTATACAATCAACCTTTCTACCGTATTATAAAACTCATTTTTATACAACAAACCTTTTAAGGTTAACATAAAAACCCAAACATTAAAAGTTATTTTATATCCATCGGTCTAACTTCTGTTAAAATAAAACCGAGTTGTGCAAAAACAAGACCACACACTTAGGCGGTATTTTTTACACCCACAACAAAAAACACATTAAAAAAAATAGACAATTTATTCCATTGCCTTGGATACATTAACTTTTTATATACGGGTTTTACCGGCAAGCCAGAAACAGCCAAAAAAACACGAGTCGATCAGTACTTTTTTGTAAACAAAAGATTTATAAAAAGCGCAATTGAAAACACTTCCGTTAAATCCACACTATAAAAACATAGGCCACTAGTCTTTTATACAATCACAACATCCAACAAATAGGTTAGTAAATGAATAATTGACAGGTTGATATAATAGTCAATTATACATATAAACTTCCTGGTCGGTATACCCGTCCATACTACCACTGTATGTAGATTCACTAGCTACATAGCAATACCAAGATTACTATCTTACGATATAAATCACATAAAATCGTAAGATTCCGAGAGCATTTTCTATGAGTATTACTATATTTAAGGCTTTAGTGTAGATGTAGAACTGTATGCCATAAAACGAACGTCTGTGTCGCTTTTGTGAAAGGGCTCGACTTCATCGACCCTCCAAGTCGCGCCTATAAAAGTTCGTTTAATATTGCAAACGCCGCCAGTGTGTAGGCATTTGAATTCTATTCAACAAAGCAATTCTAAGTTAACCATATGCAGAGGAGTGAATTTGGTGAATGTGTTCGAGATTGCGAGGCCCAGTTCTTGGGGACGCTGCGCATCGGGTAGAGACTCGAGAGGCGGCGTGGATTGTCCCACGTCTGCACCTTCATTAAATATTCATATAATTTTAATACTATAACGCATAAATAATAATTAAAAATCATTGTGTTAGATAATACAAAAACACCGTAATCTGTGCTGTTGGATCAACCACCATCTACACAAATTAAGAACATATTCACCTGGAACTAAGATATTATGTTACAAATTGCAATACCAGTGAAACATTACGTCCACGCGTATGAATTTTAAGATTGAACAATCCGGATATGTCGCCCACCATCTGAACCAAGCACAAGTTTTTATAATAGATTTAATAACTCAATTTAATATCCATATTTCCCTCATTCCACATATTTCAACATGACTCAAGGTTTACAACAAACTATTAAATATATGCATCACAACATAAATATCATTTAAAATGATTCAATCTATCATATATACGACTCTAGAGTCCATCTTTATCTTACAGACACTAATTCCGGATACCACTATCTGGGCAAATTTTCAAACTACCAATGAGTTAAGCTTGGATTACAATTCTCGATTCGCTCAAGTAATTAGAGGATTCAATACAATAAACAGACACTAATAACAACTTTACATGATATTCTATATATATTTAATTAATTAAACCGAGAATAGTTTAATTGACGCAAGCACATACAGCTCATTTATAATAATAGCCTTACACCCGTCTAAATAATTCATCCTAGTTACACAGATAATCTATTATACATAAATCTTACTAAATTCTACTATTAACTAAATTACAGGTATATATTATATTTCTTCAACCTCATTAATGCTAGAATTAAATATATTTCAAAATATATCAACGGTAACCTTAAACTATGATATCAAACATGACTTCTACATAACCCAAGTAGTAACTAAACATAACAACACTATATCACTAAAAGAAACAATCTACCTTAGAAAATAGTTAAATTCCTAATATAAGGAGATTAACCCTATTATTACCGAAGGGTGAGTTTAAGCGTGTAATTACTGCACTGTTAACTTACTTCACAGTTAACCACTAGGTTTTACTACGCTTACTGCGGCATGAGGAGCCCATCGTCTACAAAAACCCCAGTTTACGACCTCCGAGGTATCACTCTTTCGTTTCATGTTTGATACCAGCCCACGTTTTTCAAGGTGTTGGGTGTGGATCTATTATTGGTTTTTCAAGTGCTACGTTGTATGTCTATTTGGTCATGTACTACAACCTGGTAAATTTGAAGCTAGATAATACAAAATTATGAAAGTTGTTTTGCTCACCACTGTGTGAAATTAAACCTAGTATTATTGTTAGAAGAGTAATTAAAACTAGGACTTTTTGTAAATAAATATTACTTTTGTTAACTGGGAACACATTAGATAGATGTAAAACAGGTGAAACCCTATTAATTTGTGTTTAGTACCTAATAAGTGAACTGCTAGTACATAATGGTCGAAAGATGGGTACTAGGCCTTTTATCATATTTAAGAGATGATCTTACTGCACCGCGTAACTCTAAACGACGCTTACACGTTTATGAACATCACTGTTCTACGAGCATGCGACTATTCCACAATGCTCTATTATAATGTGCATGCACACCTTTTCTAAGGCATACACATTTTAATATAGTCTTACTTTTCTATTGTATAGTTTAAACACAGTATCTATCGATGTTATTATCACTCAGGAATAGTTACGTTTATACTACTAACTGCGTAGGCTACTTTACTTTTATAAGTTATGGAATTCTCCTCATGGTTATTCCGCAACCACCCTGTGAGTTTGGGCATTGTGTTACAATTATATTCTTAATAGCTCAGGGTTAGTGGACATGCTAAGAGCAATTTGGGTCTCGCGAACACGAAGGCCATATATTCTGTAGGTTCATATATAAAGGACCTTATTTCGTTATTGTTATGCGAGTCCAATTAGACCTAACTTCTGTGGATAATATGGACTTGGGATCAAAATAGTTCATATAGGATAAATAAAGTCAGAAATAGAGGCATCGAGGTGGGGACTGAGCATAGATGAATGGCTGTAGAATATAGAGGCTTGTATAAACACCATTATCATAAAGAGACATGTTAAATAATTATCACTTTACTGGTGATAGTTTATATTTCAAAGGAATTATATTTACGGTATGTTACTAGTTCGAGCTTGTACATAAAAATGGTTACTAATGGGGTTCTTAATATAATACTCATTCTAGTTTGCTTAGTAAAATTATTTCAGTCTATGGATATGATATATTTACGCGATATCGATGACGAGTTTTTTTTTATTGAATTTTTAGACTGCTTTTTTACGCGATGATATTCGTATAACGTTTAGCATTTATATTACAGTTGATACATGTTACGATTGAGTCCAGTACGATATAATATAAGAACAGGTGATTATGCATATAAAATTTTTTGGATAAAATTAATACAGAAAAGTATATAATGATATAATAAGCAATTGAGGAGAGAATTTAGATTAGAGAATGCTCGAAAAAATAGATTAATCACGCATCCTTATATAGGAACGAAGTGATTGATGACATATAATTGACTATTAGTAATTAAATAACTGAATTAATGTTAGTCTTTATATAATGTTAGTAGTTTACTCGTACGTATGTGTGTTAGGAATCTTAGACTTATAGAGTTAAAACACATTAAAATTCTAATGTTCAGGTTATAGTTATAAGCTTATTAATGTATAAGATAAAAAAATTTCCATCGAATAACTGAACAGCCTTCAGTTACAATGAGATCATTGCCATGAATGATTTAAAACATTAATTTTGTGTACAATTTAGATGAATAATATATACGAAAATTGAAAAATAACTATCATGACTAAAAGTGACTATAGAACAATAGAATCAATAGCTCAGAATAAAAGTGATCTATTGGTGGAACGGGCTGGTATCGCGGGGTTCTTGATAGTTTTTAGATTTACTGACTTATACATGATTTCCTCGTACTTTTATAAAGAATCAAGATTCACCATTACAATTTACTATTTTGTATGTTATGATGGAGATAAAAAACTTTGGAGTTATGCTTTACTAGTTATTCGTGTGTCTGATATGCATAATTTGTTAAGGATTAGGTATATGAAATTTTCATTTGCTAAATATACTGCTAAGAGCAACCTCAGTGAAAATTAACGTATATATAGTTAAGATATCTTGGAAAAAACGAGACGCACTAATATGGTCTACCGTGCTATCTGTATTGATCATATTGACATAGTACTTACGTTGCGGGATACTGATTGTTAAGTTTGGAACTTTGCGGTCTAAGTTTAACTGTTTATTAGTGCATAAGCTGTGTTAAGTTTGTCGTTGTTACCCACTTATTTTCTAGTCTTCTATAGACGCATCTGTTAGCTTATTAATGTGTAAAACTCTTTGTTAAGTTAGCATATATTGTGCCGACGGTTATTAAATATCCTCACACACAGACTATTTTTTCATGCTATGTTTATGTCGAAATGATGACTCGAATATGACACTATGAATCAAAAGTCGATCAATAGATCAGAAGGTCATGGTGGGAGGGTGGTGGGTAGGGTTGCTGTTTGATTCTAACTGACTCTTACTGATTTATGCTTTAACACACATCAGTAAGATTATCATATTAATCTATTTTTAAGTGTTATGTTGGATGAAAACTTTGTTATGGTTTTATAACAGTAATAATTGTCTGTATGATAATTAGATAGGGTTATGATACATTTTTTTGCTAATAGTTATGGTATCAGTGTAAGATTAACGTTATATTTAGAGATTATGCTTGGGAACAAAGTATGAATATGTTACGTTTTGTATGTCATTGTAGTTACTTTACTGATGTTAATGTGGAATCTTTGTTAATGTTACTGTTATTAGGGCGTATAGTTGTGTTAAAGTTTGTCGTTGTAACATTTATTTTCTTAGTTCATATGATGCTATGTTAGCTTAATTAATGAAAACTTTGTTAGGGAGTCATATATTCCATTGTACGTATATCAAAAAACTTATTTTTGGTGTATGTTTAGTCGTCTAAACTGTGAATCGTTTCGAAATTACGATACATTATCATATCAATAACAGAAAGGTCTGGTGGGAGGGGGTGGTAGGGGTTGCTGGTTTGATTTACTGATTCGTGCTTTAAATAGTAACGGACCATTACAATTTATATTTTATGTTATGTTTGGATAAAACTTGTTGTTTACAGTTATTGTTGGTCAGTATGATAAATAGATTATGTTATGATAAATTTGCTAAATATAGGGACAATAAAATTAACGTTAATTGTGTTAGAGATATGCGTGGAAATATGAACTAGGTTAGGTTTGTAATGCATTAGCTAGTTATCTTTTACTAAATGTTAAGTTGGGAACTTTGTAAATGTAGTAGTTATTTAGTGCGTAATGTTGTTAGGCTTGAAGCTGTACATTATTTCTTGAGTTCATAGATGCTATGCTTTGCTTTTATTAATGTGAAAACATTTTTATGTTTAGCATATATTCGCTGATATATATAAAGACTATTTTTGATGCTATGTCTTATCGAAATTGAAAATAAGAATCGTAAAAAATCAAAATAGTGATAATTAAAATTAACAAGATAGTAGAGATATCTAAAAAGTGTGAATGAGGTTACTTTTTGTATGTTGTGCTAGTATAACTTTTGTAAGAAATGCTTACTTGTATGTGGTTAGTAGTTTTATTTGTGCGTAAGGTGTGTAGGTTTTGTCATTGTACATTTATGTTCTTAGTTCTGGTAATGCATGGTACTTTATTAATTTGAAAATATATTTTTATGATTAATTTATTTTTTTAAAGTTGTAAAGCAGTAAAGTACAAGTTTTTTACTAAAATTTCGTACAATTTTAAAAAAATGTTTATATATCAACACTGCGTGTGTTTTTCTTTCATTCATTTTTAAATAAAAAAAAATATAAATATAATAATAAAATAATAAAAGTATTAAACAAAATAAAAATTATAAAAGAAATACATGCTTGATAAAAATATATGATGTTAAGCAGTAAAACATGAGTTAAACAGTAAAACAGTACAACAAACATACTATACCCTGTGGTGTTAGGTAAACATCTATTGATTGTACTGATTTACGTGCTTTAGGTATGCTAATGTTAATAATATGTGAGTTAAATAGTAAAACATGATAGTAAGAGCTAGTAAAAAGTAAAAACAATAGAGGTGTTACCTAACACAAAGGGATTAGTATGCTTTTGTTACTTTTACTGCTTTAACTCCCATGTTTACTGCTTTAACTCATAATTTATTAACATTATGTATATGTTTTCTTTATATTTCTTTATTCATTTTCTAAAATACTTCATGTTTTGTGCATAATATGCTCTTTCCACTATAAATTTACATTTCGTCTATTATGTTATCATTATTTTTATTTTTCATTTAATAATTGGGACTATTTATAAGATGGTGGACTCCTATTTATATCTACGGACGGAAATTGTCGGATAGAAAAACACGAATTCGGGCCTTTTCTTTATTACTGAATTTTTTTATTTTAGCGGTTACTGTTGAGCATATTTTTTTATCATGTTATTCATTAAAGGATTTATACGAAAAGATTTTTAATACTTCTTATTTAACTTTTTAATTTCAACTATTATTATATTTTATATTAAATGATTTATATTCAAGATTATTATTATTATTATTATTATTATTATTATTATTATATTAGATTTTTAAATATATTATTATTGTAACATTAATTATTTAATTTCTTAATTTATCTTTATTCTTCAATCAATTTTTTATTATTGTATAATTTTCGATTATTATTATAATTGATATAAATATGTTGATTTTTATTTTTATATAACAAACCCTCCCCCCTCCGCTTTTTTTGCGAGTGTTGAGGAATCTATTTTTTTTTTTCTCGTGACATGGCTCGGTTCGACAGGTGTGGTAATTATTGATAAGTATATTGTGTGGGGGTAGACGAAAGCCCCAAGTCTTCTTCTCCGGACATAAATTAATATACTATGAAATTTTATTTCATAAATTATTTTTTTTTTTTTTTTGTTTCATATTACGTTGTGTGTGTTCTGTGTTCTTACCACACTTATCGATGTATTAACCTATTTCAACCTTTTATTCCAAAACATTCTGAAATTTAAATACGCTCTACAGTCTGGCCACAGCCTCATCTTCACTTTATATAGACTCTAAGTTGGTGAAAAGCACAAGAAAAAAATGTTCAATCTTTAATTTATTAATTATTAATTAAAATACATTTGTAATAATCCATTTACTAAAATGCATATTTTAACCTTTCAAATTCATGTAAAATAAGTTTTTTGTACACTCTTTTTTGATTTGATTTTTCGTTCCTTTGCAGTTCTTTACCTTCTGTTTAAAATAAGCCGATAATTGACAATGTTAATAAGAATAACACCATGGTGCAGTCTTCTGTTTGTATTTACTTTCAGTTTTATTTTAATAAAGGGGTATGCAATGGCGAGGTCACGTACTTGGGGGGAACCAACTTTTAAAAAATCTCATGAAACTCATAAGCATCATCTATATTAATATAAATTTTATAAAATTAATCATTTTATTATATACATATAATTAAATAATATATTTATCTATATAATAGTACAAAATAGCCTGTATTCATAAAACACACACACACATATAATTATATAAAATAAAATATACAAACTAATATTATAATATATCAAGAGATGAAACCTTAATTTTGATTTCCCAGAATTCATAAATAACCTTACAAGACACTTATATATTTTTATTACCTATCGTAAAAAGAAACTTATTAATTATTTATTATGAACCTCAAATATTATTATATTATTTATATTATTTTTTTCTTAGTGATTTATTACTTTTCATAATATTCAATTATTGATGTAATCTGCTGTAGAAGCTGGTTTAAAGCCATATTATTGTCATTTTATTAATTGATGTTTATATTCCAGTTATATTGCTTACTTTTTTACTTACTTCTCCGAGACCAATTGATTATTATATTTGATTTTATAATTATTTATTTATATATAATTTATTATACTTTTTATAATTATGAAATATTTGCTGTTTTTAAACCCTTGAAATGAATACAGGTGGTTTGTATTTGGCTGTTTCCCACTGCTTACGGCATTATTTCATGGAAGCCATTTGTCCTTCTAATTTCCAGCATGTTTATATTATATTTTTTATTTTATTTATTTATTTTATTGATATATATTATTATTTTATTATAATATAGTGCAATACCATATCAAGAATTTTATTTAGGATAAGTTATGAAATAGTGTGGATATTATAGTCGGACTGTTTTCCTTTAAAAAGGATTTTTTAACTAATAATGCTTACATATATCGAATTATGCGTAATACTGAGGCTTTCAATACCATTTTTGATGACCTTAACTGTAAACGCCAATGTGCTAAAAGTATAAAAGTTTCAAACGTTGCTTTTTTTTAATTTGTATTTTTTTTATGTTTTATTTTGTTTTAATTTTTTTTTATTTATTTCTTTTAAGGGGCTCAGCCTGAGGTGATATGAGGGGACGAAGTCCTCTTCCCGTCGTCCCCCGCTTGATGACTACGAGAGATCGCTGACTCTTCTACATTCTTGGCGATTAATCTTTGTGTTTGTTCTTTTTAAAGTTTTAAAAAAGCAGGTGAAATGTGAGCTACTTTAACTATCCTTTGTTGCCTTTGGAAATAGTCGTGAAATAAAAAAAAATCGATTTCATTTCGCTTCTGTTCGATATATATCTCGGTTAATCAGTTCCTTTAATAATTAGCGAAAGTTCCTATATTAATATTATATTTAATATATAATAATTAATATATTTTATATAATATTTTATTTATATTATATAATTATATTATATATATATATAAAAAAATATAATTTTATAATATTAATAATTATAATAATAATATATAACTAAAATAATATATTTAAGTATATAATATCAAACATAAAAAAATATAGTAGTTATTATGTTAGTATTATATATTATTTTAGAATAGATATTTTTTGAATATAGTTTTTATCATAGTACTGAGGGATATCGGTTCGATTATTTATCATACCTTACGAGTGACGTCACCTGCTTGGGACGAGATACCGATATAAGGTTAGATAGGTGGTGACTTATGCGTATATTTTAATAAATAGTATATCTTAAACATTTATAAGAAAATTTAAGAAATAAATTAAAAAAATAATATGATACACTCAGATATAAATAAAATATATATATCACATATATATATATATTTATTATAAAAAACTTAAATCATCATATATAAAAATATAATATTATAATATAATAATAAAAAATTAATATATAATTAAACTAAACATAATATTATAATATAAATCTATAATATATTAAATACTTAAGTTTTGAATATTATATATCTTATATATCATCTGTCTTTACAATCTTTTTTCTATTATTTTAGTCTATTTATATTTTATTATTTTTGATACAATTTAATTCTTCTTTTATTTTATATATTCTACTTTTACCTATAGTAAACTAATATATTATATATAATTATATTATTATTACTTTTTTTATATAAGATTAGTTATTTATGAGTTAAAATATTTATGGACGCTATACTATTTATATAACTTTTTTTTTTTTATTATTTTTATTATCTATTATTATTTTATTCTTCATTCTTGTTTTATATTGTGTTATTAAAAATAAACTCATAGTTAGGAAGCTCATTCGATGATGATTGTAATATACTCCAATCTGATTCCTTCAACCTTTATTTTACTTTTCTAGGGTAGATCCACCAGGTTAAATAAGCTCGTTAATATACCTAATTTTTTTATTACTTATGATTGCTAAAATTATATAAACACTCCATGAAACTCCACACGATTATATATAGGAACATTGAATCATCACAAGCAAGATTTTGTCACTATTTGACTAATATTACTAAGTTAAATAAACTTTGGTATTAAAATCAGATGATTGGCTATAAACAAAAAGTCTATATAAGATACATGAAGATCAATTTTACTATATATATTATTATTATACTTTATATATTTTATATTTATATTATATATATATGATTTATATATTATAATTAATATATATAGATAATTTATTATATGAATAATTAATTTCTGTTAAACTGAAATAAAGCACGTGGTTTATGGCTTTTCCTCGCTTAAGGACATATGAAGCATGCTCAAACAGCCACTATATATATTCACTTTAATAAATAAATTATTATATTCCTTATAATATATATCTTTTAACTATTATTTTCTTTTTCTTCCTGTTTTTTATTATTTATATATTTCTCTTATATATATTATATATTTTATACGTACTACTGAAGAGACTTAATATTTATTTTATTTTATTTTTTTTTCTTTTTTTTAGAGAAAAAAAGACTTAAAACTATAATAAAGGCTTTTATATATATTTATTAAATAATATTATAAATAGATAATAATAATAATATTATAATTCTTATATATATATATTATATATATATATATATATTTATATTTTATCAAATAGTTTTATATATTATTTATATTATTATTATTTTTTATATTATTTATTATATATAATATATATTATTTGTTGTAATATTTATTATTTATATATAAAAAAATGGTACTAATCTATCATTTCTATCCTATTATATTTCTTTTAAATATGATATTATAATACTTTATTTTTATATAATTTTATTATTATTTTATATTCACATTCTTTAGTTATGTTAGTTTATTTCTTTCTTTTTCAATATTGTATTTGTTTGTGTACGTATTTAATAATATATATATAATAATATATTATTATATTAGAATATCATATATTATATTATTATATATAATTTATTTTATATATTTATATATTATAGTAATATATTTTATATTATATTTATATATTATTATTAATTTCGTAGATATTACATTATATTTAAGACGATTAGTAACGTTCACTTACCGTAATTGTATTTAATATGGTTTGATCGTTCATTCTTTTTGTGACGTTATGTGTGATTGATAGGAGAATGTTGACGTACTAGCCGATTTTATTAATATATAATTTATATTTATATATATTATATAGTATTATTATATATTTTTTTTATTATCATTATTCTTTTTTATTTATATATTTTTTTTATTGCTATTTTTATTATTTATTTATGTATGTTTAGTCATATTGCTGTTTTTCATTATTTATATAGATTTGTAACTAACGTGTCTGTTATGGGATGAGCAACGGCTCGCGCACGTGTCGCTTAGCGTGCACTCGAGTTTTAACATCATTGTTCGTGGACGTCACGACTATCGATTTATTATCATAGTATATAATTATAATAGTATATATATATAATATATATATATTTAATATTTTTTTTTTATATATATATATCTTTATATTCTATTTATATAATTTATTTATTTTTTTTTTTATATATTATATAGATTATGGTTATATTATTATTAAATATTTTATATTTATTGTAGTGGGTACTATTGTGTTGGTATTATCCATTCCGTTCTTTTCGCGCACGTGTAGTTTTTGTCTACTATTCTGCACTCGTGTGTGACGTTGTTGGTGGGGTGGTGTTGGGGTTGGTGCAGGTTGTGTGCTGTTGTGTGTGTGTGAGTATCGGCCCGCAGGTGTAGCTTCCGACACTGCACATCCGGATCTACACCGTCTTTCTGCAAGCACTTGCTTCGCTCTTCAGTGTCTGTGCTTTTTCGGTTGCCTCTTTTACTCTTTACTTTTTTTATATATGTTTGTATATAAAATTTTAATATTTATAACTAAATATTCTTGCATATTTTACAATTTTTCTTTTGAGCCATGTTAAGTTCTTTAGCTGTGGAATGACTTCTTAGTTTTTTTTGCCAAGTAGTTTATTCCTGCACTTTTCATTCTCTGATAACCTTTCCCCATTGTTAATATTTGATTCTTGTGCTATCCACAAAATCCTAATCTTTCTTTGCATATCATCATTTAATATAGCTATAACAAATTTGTGAATTTGAATAATACCCGAAGAATTTCATAAAGAAACTAAAAATTACTATTATTACAACAGTCTTATTATGAGGCACAAAACATTCTAGATTTCATTCTTTACGTATATGACATCATTCTTTAGTGTTTGTTATAATGACTAATATCTCTAACCATATATTAAGATGAAAATGTCTTAACCAAAACTCTATAATAGTATAAATTATTATCTTAATTTATATAATTTCTAATCTTAATATAGTATTTCATTAACTTTTTATTATTTTTATATATCGAGATAATTCTAAAGCTTAAGCGACCTCCGACTTTCTCCTTCTTAAATTGATTTAAATATTTTATTTTAATTGTGTTTGTGTGTATTGTTACTATTTCATTTTTATTAATTTGCTTTATAGCGAAAGGTATTTATGTACTATATTTTGCACTCAAGGTTTTATATTTAATTTTGCTGAATCATATATATAATTTTATTTTTATTTTATATTTTTTTATTTATTTTATTTTTATTATTTCTTATTTATTTATATTTTTTTTATTATTTTTTAATATTATTTATTTTATTATATTTATCCTATATTATTTCTTGATAATTTATATTTACATTTATCCGTTTTTTATCCTTTTGTGTTTTGTTTAGTAAAATTATGAGGGTTGTGATTAGTAGGTGTTGTAGGTGGTTGGGTTATAGTGTAATATTGTTAAATAAGATTATGTAGATTTTAATATATAGGTTTCCACTCCATATAAGACGTATAAAATAGAAGACAATTATAAATTTTTATACTATATACAGATTAAGATTAAAAATGCAATATTAATAACAAGAAATATGAAAAAATACTTAAAAGGCTATACTTTAATTAAAAAAATAGAAATCAGATAATAATTAATTAATATGATAATTATAATAATCAGATTATCCCCAGGAGAGTATAGCTTAACCTTTAAAATTCTCCTCTAAATTATGATTAAGTCACCTCGTGACTATTATCCTAACTAGTTACCAATTGTGGGTTTAC
>JABUQX010091596.1:20000-60000 GCA_015478945.1 Trachelipus rathkii | reverse complement strand
TTGTAAGTGAGGGAGATTAAGTTGCAAGCAGGAAACACAGGTAAGATGTATATGAATTCCACAGAACCGAGGTGTCAGAAAAAGAGGCAGCACCGCAGCCGAACTAGCCTGGAGTTACTAATATCCACACAATAACTCGTGCGCCAGAGCACAGCACCCTATGTACGAAGGGCGTCTAAAGGTGATGGTACGAGAGTTGACAAGTCCCCGAGCACCTGCCGCCGCGGTACCTATAGAAAAGAGGTAAAGCACCAACATGGCGCCGCAAAGATAGAGGGTCAAGAGAAGTGGAAAGTACCGGAACAGGTTATAAGTCTTTTGGCTTTTGACTCGACCCTGTCCCAAAGCCGGGTGAATCAGAGCCCCCAAAGATATGAGAGCAGTACTCTTTCAATACAAGGGCGGATGAGGCCCTTGTATAAGCTGGAGTAACTGAGAAGAGAAAAAAAAGTCGCAGTCCTCGCAGTCTATACAGAACTCCCAGTTTCTTTGACGCCGCCTTAGCAACCGTTGTGAATGTGAGGTTTCCATAACATTTTTTTGTTTATGTTAATGCCAAGGATGTTTATATTGTCACAGGAGAGACGAGAGAACCGTCGACAAGATAGGAAAGTTGAAGGTGTTTTAGAGAGGGGAAATTTGTAGAAGTTGAATTTTTAAGATTAAATTTCACAGTTGAGACGACCCCACCCGGAAATCTATCCAGATTCAGCGAGAATAGAATCGGAAAAATTAAGACAAGAGGCAATTCTAGAAGTAAAAGAGGGGCAAATTGAAATGAGTTGAAGAATATGTTGGACGTGTGTGCGCTTCCAACACTGAGGAAAGTGTTAGTTTGAGACATAGGATTGTAGTTGCACGGGGGCGGGGTCAGCACGGAGCACATTCCTTCTAAAATTCGGGGAGAACGCATCCTATCCACCCGCGCTTCCTAACGTTCATAGATTTCAGGAGTCCATGCACCTGATCAAAATGTAATCACAAGGCATAAGGCCATAGGACACCTGAAGGAGAAGGAGGAGGGGGATGAGGAATGCAGAATCGTCCAGGTTGGATAGAGGAACTAGGAGACCTAAAAGAGATTGGCCTTATTCAGTTGGAGAAATTTGCACAGAAACCGTCAGATCGAATCTAGAGGAGGAAAACTAGATTTACAGAATTGTAGAGATGTTTTTGGCAAGAGGCCAGAAAGATTTTCAGTAGGAAACCTAGGAGGTTAGCACCCTTTCGTTTGATGAAAGCGTGCTTGCTCGTCGAAGAGTATCCCTGCCACGATTTCTAGCTTAATGAAAATTAGCAAGAGTGATAGGAGAATCGAGAATTTCCTCACTCGCCGATACGCAGCGTGTCTCTAGCCTGAATGGGCAGAGAACAAGCACGATCGAAACATGGATTATGGAGGAAGAAAAGATTTAGTCGAAGAAGGAATGAACCTGCTCATCCCCATCAACGATTACGTTCCGCACCTTATCGGCAGATAACCGAAGCGTCACCAGAGTCAAAACAGTCATTTCGATTATAGTTAGTGTAGAAGCGAAACAACGTAGACAACCCAAATCGTCGACGCAGATAAAATGCAGAGAAAAACGCGTAGGCAGAATGGAACTGTTGAGAGAAGTAGTAATAATTAAGAGATATAGAGGTTGTGGTCAGATTTACCAATAGGAGCGAATGGGGTGTATTTATAGAGAGAAGGAACTAACGTGGTGAAACATAGTCAAAGTGTGTTCAAGATTGTTGGACATCCAGAATGTGTGTGTGTTCTTTTAATTAGTTGCTCGCAGGGTCGTTGAGATTCGCTGAACTGATTTGGCTCTCCCCGACCCGTTAAATCGTATGAAGACCCCAACCATTTCAGTGTTGTTGTACATTATTAACCCTAAAAAGAGGACCTCAGTATTTGAATGAGAAGATATAACAGTCTCTGAGAAGTTGTAAGATATTCAAAATAGGCGTGAAAATCTGTTCTGTTAGGACGAGAACAGTAGCAAAAGCACAAGATTATTGTAGTCGAGGGAAAAAGATTTTTAGCCACAGACATCGAAGTTAGGAGATTTCGAGATTCTTAAGACGTGTTACAGAGTGTTTATGTTTACATAGGCACATACTCCACCCTTCAGACGGAAATTATGAAATAAGTTAATAGTTGGACATATTAAACGAGTTAGAGGATGAATTCTAGCCATCTGGGTCTCAGACAGCAGCCAACAGGTTAGGGTTAGAGTTAGAGAGGTGTTATTCCACGATGCAGAGTAGATTGCAGCCCACGGATGTTAGTAAATGTCGATAGTAAAAAGCCCGCGCCTGTGCCAAATCTCTGGCCATCTTACATGCACATACAACAACCACAAAAAAACAAACAAACACAAAAAAAAAAACGAACAAACGTGAAATCAGGTTTAAAATTATTCACACACTAAAAACCGTAAATGTTAAAACCGTAAATGTTAAAAAGTTAAATCGTAATTTACAGTAAATATGTAAAAATATGAAAAATCATAAAGTTAAATAACAGGGTTGGGGATTTTTTTGATTTTTTTAGAAAAAATAAATTTTTGATTTTATTGATTTTATTGATTTTTTGATTTTTGAATTTTTGATTTTTTTTTTTGATTTTTTGTATTCGTAACGTTAGAAAAATCATTAATTATAATATATAATATAATATATAATATATATATATATTATATACTATATATATATATATATGATATATCAATATATATATATATATTATATATAATAATATATAATTATATATATATAATTATATTATAATATTATAAATTATACTATATTATATTATATATATTAGACAGTAAGAAGTACGCAGAATCCAATTCTAGAGTGTCCCATTCAACCCATAAAAAATTAAGAATAAGAATAATTTTTTTAATAAATAATTAATGGTAATTAAATGAATATTTATAATTAAGAAGCCACATGGGCTACCTAGACTGTCCCAGTCCAACCAACAATAATTAATAATTTAAGTAATATAATTAAAGCCGCATCGGCCTCCTCTAGAATGTCCGGTCAATCATTTGAATTAATAAATAAGAAGTAATATTCCAGAAGCCACATGGCCTAACTAGACTGTCTAGTCAACCGATAATAATTAATAATTAAAGAATAATATAAATAAGAAGTTGCATTAACACCCTCTAGAGTGTGCCCAGTCAACCCATAATTTATAGAGAATATATAACTTAAGAAGCCGCATGGTCCTAATTAGACTGTCCCAGTCACCAATAAAAATTAATAATTAAGAAGCCGCATTGGCCCTTCTAGAATGTCCCCAGTCAATCCATAATATATAATAAATAAGAATAATAACTTAAGAAGCCGTATGGGCTTATCTAGAATGTCCCAGTCAACCATAATAATTAATAATTAACAAATAATAGATTGAAGCCGCATTGACCCTCTAGAATGTCCGCAGTCAACTCATCAATAATAAGAATCATACTAAGAAGACGTCCAGTCGATGCAATAAAAATTAATAATTAAGAAGCCGCATTGGCCACTCTAAAATGTCCAGTCAACCCATAATAAATAATAAATAAGCAATAAATACTTAAGAAGCAGCATGGGTCTATCTAGACTGTCCCCAGTCAACCAATAATAATTAATAATTAAATATAACATAATTAGAGCACATTGATCCTCTCTAGAATGTCCAGTCACTGCAATAATAAATAGAATAATACTTAAAGTCTGCATGGTCCATTTTAGACCTGTCCCAGTCACCCCATAAAATATATTGAGCACACAGCCGATTGGCCCTCTAAGAATGTCCCAGTCACGCATAAAATTAAGATTAAGAATATTATTTTTATAATAATTAATGAAACTTAATGATAGTATTTATAATTAAGAAGCCACTGGGCCACCTTGACTGTCCCATCAACCAACAAAATTATAAATGAGAATATAATTCAGAACCGCATGGCCTATATAGACACTGTCCCAGTCACTCCATAACAATGTAGTAATTAAGAATAAATTATTCTTAATTATGTAATTTTTTTATGGTTTGACTGGGACAGTCCCTAGATAGCCCATGCCGCGCTTCTGAATTTATTTCTTTATTTATTAAAATTATAATGGATTGACTGGACATTCTAGAGGCTAAGCCAATGCACTTTTTTAATTATTATTCCTAATTATTATTATTGTTGGTTGACTGGGAAGTCTAGGTAGGCCCATTGTGTCTTCTTAATTATATATACTATTCATTAATTACATGAATTATTATTAAAAATATTTAATTCTTAATTTTTTTATTGTTGACTGGGACATTCTAGAGGGCCAATGCGGTCTACTCAATTATAATTTTTCTTGGTCGCTGAACAGTCTAAAAAAGGACCATGTGGCAACTTCCTAAGTATTTTTATTTATTATGATTTGACTGGGACATTCTAGAGGGATCAAAATGTAAATTATTCTTAATTTTTAATTATTAATTATTATTGTGACTGGGAAACAGTCTAGATAGGCCCATGCGGATTCTTAAAGTATTATTCTTATTTATTATTTATTTGGGTTGACTGGGACATTCTAGAAGAGCCAATGCGGCTTCTTAAATTATTAATTTTTATGGTTGACTGGGACAGTCTAAAAAGGACTAAGCGGCTTCTTTTCTTATTTATTATGATTGACTGGGACATTCTAGAGGGTCAATCGGCTTCTGAATTATTATTTTTAATTATTATTATTATTGTTGACAGGGACCAGTCTAGATAGGCATACGCTTTCTTAAGTAATATTCTATGGTATTATTTATTATGCGTTGACTGGTACATATTCGGAGATGGCCCAAAAAGGTTAAAATATTAATATTATTGGTTGACTGGGACAGTCTAGATACCCCCTGCGGCTTCTTAAGTATTATCTTATATACTTTATTTATTATGGGTTGACTGGGACATTCTAGAGGGGGCCAATGCGGCTTTCTTATTATTAATTTTTATTGGTTTGAACTGGAGACTGTCTACAATAGGACGCATGCGGCCTTCTAAGTATATTCTTATTTCGTATGGTTGACGGACATTCTATAGGGGTTAATGCAGCTTTTAATTATTATTCTGAATAATAAGTTAAGACTGCATACCCTCTAGAATGTCCCAATCAACCCATAATAAATAAGAATATATTACTTAAGAAGCAGCATGGTCCTATTTAGAACTGTCCCTAGTCAACCATAAAAAATAATAATTTAACGAAGCTGCATTGCTACTTTAAAATGTCCCAGTCAAATCATAATAAATAATAAAAATAAGAAAAATATTGTAAGAAGCCGCATAGTGCTTATCTAGCTGTCCCAGTCAATCCAATGGAATAATATATATAAATTAATAATTAAAAATAATAATTAAGAAAACCGCATTGACGCCTCTAGATATGTCTTCAGTCCAACTCATAAATAATAAGAATAACTACTTAAGATTTAAGTTAAAACCCGCATGGTTCTTTTAGACTGTCCCAGTCCACAAATAAAATTAATAATTAATAAATGCATTGACCCCTCTAAAATGTCCAGTCAACTCATAATAATATCAAATGATAATATAGAATAATATTTAAGAGCCACATGGGCTATCCTAGGCTGTCCCGTCAGATCAACCATATAATAATAATTAATAAAATAATATTAGAAGCCGCATTGACCCCTCTAGAATGTTCCATCAACTCATAAAAATAATGAATAATCTTAATAAGCCCATGGTCCTTTTAACTGTCCCAGTCACCATAAAAATTAATAATTTAAGAAGCAGCATTGGCCCCTCTAGAATGTCCCAGTCAACCCATAATAAATAATAAATAAGAATAATACTTAAGAACCCGCATGGGCCTTATCTAGACAACTTCACACCTATCTTATCCCAAAGCAAAAATTTACCTCCTGTTGCTGCTTACGTTGCGCCTCATCCAGCCATATCGTCTTTTCTAATAAGGTGCTAATTGTATTGTAGCACAATATTCAAATACTGGCCTAACATATCTATTATACGATATTATACAAAAATAATATATATAATTAGTCTGCATCTGGCATTAATTTTCAATTTTTAACACTAGGCCCTAGCTCTAGGTTCAAAATCTTACAATGGAAACAATGAGATAGCAACACTAAAGAATGTTACAGACTTACGGGTTACAATGCCAATATTTTGTTGAAAATTGAAAAAAATATATTAAAAACTCATTAATATATATAGTAATTATTTTATTTTTTTTTTATTTTCTAAGAATATAATTACTTAATTGTACCAAAAAATATAAAAAAAATAATAAAAAATTAAAAAAATCAAAAAAATCAAAAAAAAATCAATAAATCAAAAAATCATGATTTTTTTAAAAAAATCAAGTAAAAAAATAAATTGATTTTTTTTATTTGATTTTTTTCGTGCCATCCCTGTTAAAAACACTAACGCTCTTATACACCCATACAAAACACGAAAAAAAAAAAGTAGATTAAAAATTGATTAAACATTAAACTACTTTAAAAGTTCAAGGGCCAAAATAATAAAATCAAATCTTAAACACTGTGAAAACGAATTCAAACTTATGTAGCCCTTCCTTATATATATTATATTATTAATATTATACTATATATTATATATATATTATAGTATATATATATATATATATAATATATATATATATATATAGTATATATATTTATATATATATAGTATATATATAATATATATAGTATATATATAGTATATATATAATATATATTATATTATATATATATAATATAATATATTTATATATATATTATTATATATAGTCTAATATATATATATATAATATATATTATATATATATATATATATATATATAGTATATATATATAATATCATATATATATAGTATATATATATATATATATATATATATTTATAATACTATATATATTATATATATATATATAATATTATATATATATATTATTATTAGTAGTATCATTATTATTATTATTTGTTTATTGCAATGTCAGTCTTTGATTTTTTTTTTTTTAAATATATCCTACTATATGAATACCACAACGAATTTCAGTGTAACGGACATGATTACAAAAAGTTCAAGTATTTAATAATTTTTAAAAATCACATTTTTATTTTTAAATAATTGTTTTAAAAATGAAATATCTCGGAAAGTACGACACTTACAGAAAAACCAACTACATATTTGGAATCAGCGTATAAAGCTATTACAAAAATGAAAAAAAAAAAAAATAAAAAAAATAAAAAATGAAAAATCTCTAAAGGTACGACACTTACAGAAAAAAACAATTACATATTTGGAATCAGCGTATAAAGCTATTACAAATATGTAAAAAAAAAAAAAAAAAATAGGGGCTCGAGCCGACGGGGACAAGGGGGGAACGTTTCCATACCCCGAGGGGAGGGGCGGAGAACCCCCGCTACCACCCAAATACCAAGAGCGCCGGGTGTCTCGGAGACCATCCCCGAGGGGGAAATACTCCTACCCTGTCGTTCCCCGGAAGGCCGAGAGCCCCCCCCCCCCCCCCCTTTGGGGTTTACCCTCGGGTATTCCTTTGTTAAAAAAATTTTTTTTTTAAGTTACGGATCGTAAACGTAACTGGTCCTATATATTTTTTGAATCATGTCCGTTACCACTGAAATTCATTGTTGGTATGATGGTATCATATAATAGCAATATATTAAAAAAAAAAAAAAAAAATTAAAAACTGCCATTGCATAAAACAGAAAAGGTCATATATAAATATTTATATATATATATATATATATATATATTATATATATATATATATATATAATATAGTATATATATATATCATATATCTATATTACTAAGTATATATATATATAATATATATAATATATATATATATATATATATATATAATATATATCATATATATATATATATATATATATATATATATATATATATATAGTTATATATCATATATATATATATATAAATTTTACATATCCTTAGGGTGATTTTTTTTTTTGCCTAGGGCGGCATGAATGGTTAAGAGGGCCCTGTATATATACACGGTATATATATATTTCATTAAACTATTAATTATAAAAGGAAAGTCTGTCTAAAATCATTTGAGATTTATATAATTTTTTTTTTTTTGCCCTAGACATGAAAAATTTAAACAAGATTGTAAATACTTAACCTAAAATTTTATTACTCAGAAAAACGCTAGCCATTAAATTCACATGAACCACATTGTATTACAACTTAAATGAATGAATAAAACAGAAGAGATATTATGTGGAAGCAAATAAGAGTTTTTATGGTATTATTATTATTATTTTATATTAATACATAAATGTAGCTAATTCTACCTCTTTCAGCATGGCTAGAACTATGGCTATTAGCCTTCTTACCTTTTTTTCATTCTCTCTTGTTGGCAACCTATGCTGAACATGGTGTGCTCATAGTCATAGGTTACTTTGGTAGTTTTATTTTTATTATTTTTAAATTTTCGAATATTGCGCGGAATATCAAAAATATTGCAAATGAATATTTAATCAAGTTCGATATAGGTTTGAAGATATTTTGGTAATGATAGAGCAGAGGGGTGTCACTCCCGATTTTTATAAAAATCACAGGATATACTCTAAAAAAAATAATAATGAAAACGAAAATTGTTGCTCACGGAAAAAAAGTTGCAGCCTCTCAAAGTTGTTAAAACTCCCATAGGATTTTCTTATAAAAATTTTTTTTTTGGAAAATGACAGGACATACGCTAAAAAAAAATAATAATGAAGCTTAAAAAAACGAAAATGATTTAAGTCTAGGAAAAAAAAGTTAGAGCCTCTCAAAGTTTAAAATTTTCTTATAGACTTTCTTATAAAAAAAGTTTTTGCCTCGTGCTTGTTTTAGGGCCATCCTAGTTCAGGTTATGATAAGATTTGTTAATTCTATATAGATTTTCTCTGTATACCTAACAAAACTTATAACCTGAACTATAGGGCCTGAAATGAGACAACCTTGATGGATCAAAAATGAAAAGTCTATGATAGTTTTAACAACTTTGAGAGGCTGTAACTTTTTTTCTAAAGTGGATGACAAATTTTTTTTTTCATTATTCATTATATTTTTAGAGTATATCCTGTGATTTTCATAAAAATTGGGGGTGACACCTCTCTGCACTACTAGGCCTATTACCCTAAATGAATTTGACAGTCTTACTTATGCATGAGCTAGACTGCTATTTGTAGTATAAATAGTTATATTATAAAAAAAAATTAATAGTAGTGCAGAGGGGTGTCACCCCCAATTTTTATAAAAATCACAGGATATAGGCTAGGCTACTCTAAAAAAAATAATGAATGAAAATCTTCGCTCTCTTTAGGAAAAAAGGTTACAGTATCTCAAAGTTGTTAAAACTCCCATAGACTTTATTTTTGATCCATCAAGGTTAGATCTCATTTTTCAGGCCGTCTAGTTCAGGTTATGATAAGTTTTGTTAGGTATACATAGAGAAAACTTATGTATACTTAACAAATCTTATCATAACCTGAACTAGGATGGCCCTAAAACAAGCATGAGGCCTACTAATTTTTTTTTTATAAGAAAGCCTATAGGAATATTTTAAACTTTGAGAGGCTCTATTCTAGTATGTTGGTTGAAAGAGTAAGTCGAGCGACTGAGGGACTGATTGGTGAAAAATAAGGTTCATTTAGAAGTGGTAGAAGATGTGTGGATCAAATTTTCACAATGAAGCAAATGATTGAGAAAATGAGAGAAGAAAAAATTGTATTTAGGTTTTATGGCTTTGAAACAGGAGTATGATAGGATTAATATGGAAGCTCTGTTGCAGGTGTTAGGTGCTATATGGTGTTGGTGGTGGTAGGCTTATGAATGGAATATAAAGTATGCATGACGTTAATGAAGCATATGCAAGAATAAATGGAGTTGAGTGATTAGTTTAATATTAATAGCAGAGTGAGACAGGGATGTGTTATCTCCTTGGTTATTCAAGTTGTTTATGGATGGGGTAATGAAAGAATTAGGGGCAGGGAAAGGTGTTAGAATAATGGAGAATGGAAGAGAGTGGAGAAGGGCACTGCTTATATTGTATGTGGATCATTTGATTTTGTGTGGCTAATCTGAAGAAAGTTTGAGAGGATTAGTAGATGGGTTTGGCAGGGTGTGTAAAAGTTGGGGTTTGACAGTAAATGCAGATAAGAGTAAGACTATGGTAGTGAGTAAGGAGAGTCTGTTGTGTGTTCATGTTAGATGGTGAGTAACTGAGACAAATCTGAGTTTTAAGTATTTAGGTTATTTGCTGGATGAAAAGGGAGTGGATGATACAGAGTTATGAAGGAAAGTTATGAATGGTAGGTGGATGTAAAGGGACTAAGTCTTGAGTGCACTAGAGTTTGCATGAGGGTATATTGTTACCTGTGTTAATGTATAGTAGTAAAACTATGGTATGGAATAAGAGGTAGGCCTACAACATATTAAAGGTGCAATGTGTTCAGAGTGACAATCTTAGGGGCGTGTTAGGTATGAGAAGAATTGATAAAATAAGGAATGAATGTGTTAGGGATTTGTGTGGCGTGAAAGTGTAAATAAGAGAATAAACCATTGAGATGGTTTGGTCATATGGAAAGGATGGATGATGGTCAGTTGGTTAAGCGGATTAAATTATTGAGTGTGCTGGGAATTGACTACTGGGAGACTGAAGGAAAAGCGGATTGAGGCAGTAAAGGAATGTCTGAAGGAGAGAAATGAGAGTTTTGCAGAGGCGAGAAGAAAGGTGCATAATAGGAGTGAAAGGCTGGCTGGGTTTTGTGAGGTGGTATTTTTGTGGGCCTGGCCAGGAGATGAACCCCATATTGACGAGATACCACAGTGCGGGTCCATCACAGTGTTGTGAAGCCCTAAGGTAGATTTTTTTTTTTTTTTTTTTACTGCAATGAGTTCTCACTTAAGGGTATAGAGGGGATGGTAAGAGGGGGAGGGGCTTTCTTTTTGACTTGCAACATGTTCTGCTTTTCTGCTTCCAGTGTATGCTGCATACCTCACCTCCAATCTGGGAAAAGGAGATTTTAATAATAATAATAATTAATTTTATTACTGCCTGAAGATGCCTCAAATATTGTAACAACACAAGTCTTCAACAATAGTTTTAAGTCCTGAAGAAACGACTTAATTGGAATATAGTTCTCTTCTTAACTTTCAAAGGAAAAAGAATCTGAAGAAGCGACTCTGAGAGGAGAAGTTCGACACTCTTACCCTTTGAACTTACAGGATGGCTGTAAGCCCCCTTCTTTAGAGTTGTTCAAACTTAAGGACACCCTTTCTGAGGAGTGGATATGATTTTTCTACTGGCAAAGTTTAGATGAAAGATTTTCTGTTTTGTCGTTTCAAGGAACTTTTTGTGAAGTCACTTAATTTATTGAATTTTAAATTTTTTTGCCTATAACATTGCTTTATATATAATCATGGAATTATCAAAATATTTATAATAGCCATTCCCACAAATTAATTTTATTATTGCCTGAAGGTGCTTCGATTTGGAGGCGAATTATTGCAACAACACAAGTCTTCAACGATGCTTTTAAGTCTTGCAGAAATGATCCTAATGGGAATTGTTTTCTTCTTAACTTTCAAAGGAAGAAGAATCTGAAGAATTGACTGAGAAGAGAAATCTGACACTCTTACCCTTTGAACCTACAGGATGGCTGTAAGCCCCCTTCTTTAGAGTTGTTCAAACTTAAGGACACCCTTTCTGAGGAGTGGATATGATTTTACTACTGGCAAAGTTTAGATGAAAGATTTTCTGTTTTGTCTTTTCATTTAATTTATTGAATTTTAAATTTTTTTGGCTATAACATTGCTTTATTATAATAATGGAATTATCAAAATATTTAGCTATAATAGCTGTTCCCACAAATTAATTTTATTATTGCCTGAAGGTGCTTCGATTTGGAAGTGAAATATTGCAACAACACAAGTCTTCAATGATGCTTTTAAGTCATGCAGAAATGATCCTGATGGGAATAGTTTTCTTCTTAACTTTCAAAGGAAAAAGAATTCGAAGAAGTGACTGAGAAGAGAAATCTGACACTCTTACCCTTTGAACCTACAGGATGGCTGTAAGCCCCCTTATTTAGAGTTGTTCAGACTTAAGGACACCCTTTCTGAGGAGCAGATATGATTTTTATACTGGCAAAGTTTGGATGAAAGATTTTCTATTTTGTCTTTTCAAGGAACTTTTTAGGGCAAATTTGTGAAGTCACTTAATGTGTTGAATTTTAATTTTTTTTTAGCCATAACATTGCTGTATTATAATCATGAGATTCTTAACAAAATATTTATAATAGCTGTTCCCACAAATTAATTTTAATATTGCCTGAAGATGCCTTGAGTTCAGAGGCAAAATATTGCAACAACACACAAGTCTTCAACGATGCTTTTAAGTCCTGAAGAAACGATCTTAATTGGAAGTTTTCTTCTTAACTTTCAAAGGAAAAAATCTGAAGAAGCAACTCTGAGAGAAGTCTGACACTCTATCCTTTCTGAGGAGTGTATATGAAGTTTAGATGACATTTTCTGTTTTGTCTTTTCAAGGAACTTTTTAGGCAAATTTGTGAAGGCACTTAATATGTTGAATTGTAAATTTTTTTGGCTATAACATTGCTTTATTATAATCGTGGAATTATTAACAAAATATATATAATAGCCCTTTTCATAAATTAATTTTATTTTTGCCTGAAGATGCTGTGAGTTCGGAGGCAAAATATTGCAACAACATACAAGTCTTCAACAATGCTTTTAAGTCCTGCAGAAACGATCTTAATTGGAATAGTTCTCTTAACTTTCAAAGGAACAAGAATCCGAAGAGGTTGCTCTGAGAGAAGTAAAACACTCTTACCCTTTGAACCTACAGGATGGCTGTAAGCCCCCTTCTTTAGAGTTGTTTGGGATTAAGGACACCCATTCTGAGGAGTAGATATGATTTTTCTACTGGCGAAGTTTAGATGAAAGATTTTGCTTTGTCTTTTCAAAGAACCTTTTAGGCAGATATAGATGAAAGCACATATATGAAATAGAAAATTTTTGAATTTGTTTTTCAAATAAACATTTTCTTAAAATAGATAAATGTATAAAATTAAAAAATAAGAGTAAAAATAAATAAATAATAAAATAATAATAATAATAATAATAATAATAATAATAATAATAATGATTATACATTATCAACTTTTCAGGATTTCAGCAATCCTCAAGTGATTCAAGAAGAATTCAGAAATTTGTTCTCAAAAATAAACAAAAACAATATCAAACTCATGCCAATAAGTAAAATTTTATTTACAATTTCTTTTCTTTTAATTTAAAAGTAAAATAATAGGTACAAAAATTAACTACTGGTATTTAAATTAAATCATAAAGTCAATTAATTTTTGAAATATTCAACAGCAGGAAATTTACAAAACACTCAATCCCAATCTGACAAACTCACTTCTACACACCCAAATAACCATGAAATATAAAGCAAAAAGAAACTAAAAATATTTCTAACTCAAATCTTGAAACATTAAGCAAATGAAACTAAAAATGTATCCAAGTCCAATCCCAGTTTATTAAACTTATTTCAAAGTATCCAAGTAAATTTCACAATATTAAGCAAAAGAATCCAAAAATATTTCTATGTTCAAGATGTTAAACAAAAAAAAAAAAAAAAAGAAAAGAAAAAATCTACATTCACTCTTAAATGGGTAAACTAATTTCAAAATATATCTACAGAAATTTCAAAATGTTAAAAAGAAACAAAGTTTCCACGCTCAATCTTAAATGGATAAACTAACTTTAAAAACATTTCAAAATTTAATTTCAAAATGTTAAACAAATGAAACTAAAGTTTTTAAACTCCTGAATTGATAAACTAATTTAAAAAATATATCTAAGCTAAGAAACTAAAAGTTTCAATCTTAGTTTAATAAACTAATTTCAAAATATATCTAAATCACTTTCCAAATGTTAAACAAAAGAAACTAAAAAGTTTCTGAACTCAATCTTAATTTGATAAACTAACTTCAAACTAAATCTAAATCAATTTTAAAATATTAAACAAGAACCTAAAAATATACTTTCCACTTTTATATAGCCTATGGCAGTATGCTAATGTTATAAAATAACTTGAAAAAAAAAAAATATACATATATATTATATATACAGTATACAATTTTTTTTAAAACTAAAATGCCATAGGGTAAATGCACAGCAGGTTGGCGTACATGCATGGCAGACCACTCGCTGAAGCGCTCACTTCAAATGCACGAGCTGCATCTGACCATTGCCATATAACAAGCACACATCACAGCACCCATTTGAAGCAAGCTGTCTGCCATGTATGTATGCCAGCATTCTGGTATTCATTTAATTAAAAAAAAAAAAAATAATAATAAATATATAGATACCGTATACGTAATTATAAAAAAAAAAAAAATTTTGAAAAAAAATATATGGAAAGTAGCTGGTCAAAATGTTTTTCAAATTTACATTGATGAATAAATGCAAAATTTGTTTTAAAACCAAATATATTTGTTGCTCTTTAGTTTAAATAAAACAAGTTAATATATACGTAATTATCAAAAAATGTTTACTTTTTAAAAATATTTTATGTAAATGTAGTTGAAGTCAAAGTTTTTTGGGTGTTTTCAAACAAAATATATTTATATATATGGGTAACAAAGATATCCGAAAACGTATGATTATCAGAAAAAAATAATCAATATCTGATAGGATTACCCTTTTCCAAACTATTATCCAACTAATAAGCTTAGCCTAGATTGATCAATATTGCCATGAAATTAAAATATAGCTATATACAGTGGCGTATCCAGGGGGGGGGGCCAGGGGGGCCATGGCCCCCCCCAAAATTTTCTAGACACTAAAAAATTTTAAGTATCATATCTGTTAATAATATAAAGTGCAGAGGTTAAATTAATTTTATATAATTCGTCGCTATCAGGAACAAATCTTTACCGTAAGTCCTTTAGTTAAAACTAAACTTGAAGCCATCAAAGAAAATGCAACATTAGAATTTCAGCAGATTTTTGAAGAATGTGTAAGCGTATCAGAGCTGGGTATTGAAATTGATGTACCAAGAATTAACAAGTTCCAAAAATACAGACCCAACATTCCTACTTCTGACCCACAAACTTATTATTGTAAATCCATTTTTATACCATTTTTGGATGATTTAATATCAGCACTAGGAGAGAGGTTTTTAAATCGTAAAGAAACTATTTCTTCCTTGCAATTTGTCATACCGAACAGGTGTAATGTGCCATATGAGAAGATAAAAGATTGTGTAACATTTTACAAGGAAGATTTCGAAAGCCCAATTGAAGATTTAGTAAAAGCAGAATGGGATTTATGGAAGTTGGAATGTTATCACAGCACAGATCGTCCAAAAACATCAATAGACGGACTAGTTTCTTGTTCGCAGTCACAATTTCCAAATATTTACATCTTGTTGCAAATACTGGCAATTTGAAGTTTTGGCATTCAGTTGAAAGAAGCTTTTCAACATTAAAGACTTCTGAAAAGTTACTTGAGAAATACTATTGGAGATGAAAGACTTACTGGACTTGCCCTCCTCTACATACATCGAAATATTGACATAAAAACTGAAGATGTTATCTTGGATTTTGCTCACTCTCATGCCCGGCGATTAAAGTTAACAATCTAGGTAAGATGATTTTAGTAATTTATATAAATTACTCCCATTTTTTCTTAGAAATTTAATATTTGGTCCTTCCACTATATATATATATATATATATATATATATATATATATATATATATATATATATATATATATATATACCCACTATATCTCTCTCTCTATATATATATATATATATATATATATATATATATAACTATATATAGCTATATAAGAAAAATTTTTTCTGGCCCCCCTGAAAAAAATTCTGGATCACACTGGCTATATATATATATATATATATATATATATATATATATAACTTTATATATATATATATATATATATATATATATATACTCAGATTTAAGATATATATATATATATATATATATATATATATATATATATATGCTATAACTCTATATATATATATAATATATATATATATATATATATAATATATATATATATATATATAATAATAATATATATATATATATATATATATATATATATATATATACGGTATATAACACGTATAAATCACATATATATATATATATATATATATATAACAACTGCTCATATATATATATATATATATATATATATATATATATATATATATATATATATATATATATATATATATGCTATATATATTTATATATATATATATATATAGCTATATATATATATATATATATATATATATATATATATATATATATATATATATATATATATATATATATATATATATATATATATATATATATATATATATATATATATATATATATATATATATATATACTATATATAGCTATATATATATACTATGATGAGTTTTTGTGTTTTCTTTTCTTTAGGGATGTTTGGTTTTTGGCATGGCAGAAGAAGTGGAAGAAGATGATGATTTCGAAGAAGAAGAGGATGGTAGTTGAAAGTTGGAATAAGAAGAGGAATGCAGTGCTTTATTATTTATTTAGTGTTGCGTCTTTAGTGAATGTTTTTCGTTAATTTATTTTATTTTCTCTCTCATTCCAGTGTATAAGCAATAGAATATTAAGGGTTTATGTTCCTGAAGTAAATAGTAAAAAGGGTTAATTTGGATTTAAAGTCGTACAGTGTGTGATAAGGGAACGGAAAAGGGATTGAGTTTGTCAAAGCTTATGGATTTAAGGTTCATCTGGTGAGTTACATGGCAGTGGGGCTAATAGGGATGATAAAGTTTTAGTCGATGAAATTCATGCATTGAAACACAGTATTCATGGATCAGGAATTATTCCTGTAAATATTTGTCAGGGAAAGGTTGACACTTTAACGGTTTGTATAGCTTTGAAAGAAAACAGTACCGCTTTTTTTTCGGATGTTTGGTAGATAGTGGTGCAGGGGTGAGTTTGATTAGCTCTAGTGTAGTAAAAGATCTTAAAAATGTAGAATTGTTGCCATCAAAGGAATTAGGGATAACTGCTATCAGTGGGTTACAACGAGATTGTGTAGTCCCTATCGAATCTTATATGAAACTGCCAATGATTTTTGAAAATGGTTTTTGCACCCCTCCCACCTATTTCTTTTTAGTTCCTTCCGAGCACATGCCCCAGTTGCTCGTCCTTAGTGCATCCTCCATGCATGAGAATAATCTTCTCCCAGATCTTACCCATCACATAGGAGATGAGTTAGAGGTGGTAGCTACTGACTACTCCCTAAAGTTACCTTTTTTCAGTTGTGTCTTAGCGCAGTCTGTTGCGATTCCCCCTCAGTCTTGTTGTTTTGCCAATATTCAAGGATCCGAAGAGGATGGAAGTGGTTTGGTCGGTTTTCAAACGGAAGGAGGATTGTCATATATCCCCATTCCAGGGGCAGTAGATTTGTCATCGCTGATGCTCCAAATTGCCATTATGAATATCTCGGAAAAAACATGTTTCATAAGAAAAAATACCGTCATAGGAAAAGTTTTACCGTTGATAGAAGAAGAACTACCACTCATTGTACCTGGTCGGGAGACTAACCCAGTATCAATTAACATAGTCTCTGGGGTTTGGACTTCTACACATTTAGATGAGTTTGGAATTAGTACACTACCCCTCTCAGAAGAACAGAAACAGCTTCTTAGACAGGTTCTCTTGGGTCACCAGGCAGTGTTGAGCACTGGCGACCACGATGTGGGGATGGCCACTAATGTCACCCACTCCATTGAGCTGGAACATAGTAGGTCCATCCATTTGCCGGTACAGCGTTTTCAAGGTCCGCTGGCACAAAAGATTGATCAACAATGTCGGGATCTACTTGCCCAGAAGATAATCCGTCCAAGTAGATCTCCCTATTCTGCACCTGTGGTTCCTGTCTGGAAGCCCGATGGCACCATTAGACTCTGCATCGACTACCAGAAACTCAACAACGTTACCAAGACTGATTCCTTTCCGCTCCCTAACCTCATAGATATGATTTACAATATGTATGGACATCAGTTTTCTCTACTATAGATCTGGTCAGGGGGTACTATCAAGTGTCATGGAGCCGGAAAGCGTAGAGAAAACAGCATTCTCTACCCCATTTGCTCAGTATGAATATCTCAAGATGCCATTTGGTGTTAAGAATGGTCTGGCTACCTTTCAGCGAGGAATGATGTTGGCACTGGCGGAAATACTGTGGTCCAAGGTAATGGTTTACCTTGATGACATTATAGTGCTTGGTCAAACCTTTGAAGAGCATCTTGAAACCCTAAATCAAGTTGTGGCAGCATTAGAGACTCATGGTTATAAGTTGAAGCCCAGCAAGACATGGTTATGCAGGACGAAGGTCAAGTTCCTGGGCCATAACATTTCAAGCAAACATAAAGGGAGCACTGGACTTTCCCACTCCATCAACTGTGAAACACCTCAGACAGTTCCTCGGATGATCAATTTTTACAAGAGGCACATCCCAAATTGCTCACCGATCAGCAAGCCTTTATCAAGTCAAACCGGCGGTAAGTCCATAAAGTGGACTCTTGAATGTCAGCAGGCATTCTAGGAATTAAAGAAAGCCCTGGTACACCCGCGCCTATTGGGATTCCCCAATTATGACCCTAGTGGTCCACCCCTAGAATTACATGTGGACGCGTCCGATGTTGGGGCAGGAGCGTGACTGTCATTTACAGGATGAGGAAAGGAAGCCCATTGCATTCATCTCCATGTCCTTTAATGGGGCTCAAAAAAATTATGGAGTGATAGATAAGGAGTTGACCGCATTATGATGGGCGGTTAAGTCATTACGGCCGTTCCTGCGGGGAATCAAATTTATCATATTCACCGATCACATGCCCCCTGATATATCTTCAAAACATGAGTCTGGTTGATGGACGACTCACTCGTACCATCGAAGAGCTCAATGAATTTGATTTTGAGATTAGACACATTGCAGGGAGGAACAATGTGGTGGCTGAGCCCTCTCTAATTCTCCCCTTATTGCGTGCCCGGACGTAGAGAACCTGGAGAACACCTGTGATCTTAGTGCACCAACTCCCGAGGGGTATTCCATAATAGAGGTGGCTGGAGGTGGTGATGCATTATACAAATGTTTTTCAATTTGTCCATATGGCGAACGTAGCCATCATTTGGATATTAGATCTTCGATAGCAGATGTTCTTAAAAAACACCCACAGAAATATCATCTTCAAGGTAAAAAGATACAAAAACTAATCCGTTTATTGGGTTTTCCAGGTCAATTACCTGTACCAGAAGTCATCGATGTATTTTGTGACATTCACCAGGTCTGTGTTGCAATCTACTATAGTGATCAATATTTTATTATTCATGGAGAGAAATATAAGAACCATCAGAGATATAATTTGCAGTGTCTTGGAGGTATCCACTACAATTGTTTAAAACCCATTAGGAAACAACCAAATGGTTAGAAATAAAAACATCAAAAATAAAGATTTTATTCAGTAATTTGTCGTTTTGATGTTGCTGCAGCTGTAGTTATATTGGAAAGACAGCCAAATGAGTTGGAAGTTGCTCTTGCAGATTTTAGATATTATTCATTAATTTCTCGTTTGGAATGTACTGTCTATTGTTGTTCTTACAAATTTTATTCGCAATTGGATACTACTGTCTACTTTTGATCTTAAGAGATTTTGTTCATTAATTAAAGATCATTTGGATTTTCTATCTGATTTTTCGGTTGATGGGATATTCGATAATAGTTATATTTACCGGAAACAAATTGTTCAAGTCAAAAAGATACTGGAGTGATGTACGCTTCTAAAAAATTTACTAGTTGATTTTGCTGTTTTGATTTAGACCTTTGTTTATTTTAATTAATAGCTCATTCATACAGATTGTGTGTTAGTGGTTAAGTAGGTAGGTCGAGTAATGGTTAAGTAAAGTAAAATATAGATAGGAATAACTATGGGTGAGCTCACACTCTTACCGTTGATGGAGAGATGGAAAGCATCTGACACCTCTGATGTGTGGTATGTTGGAACTGACTTAGATATTACCAAAGTAAAGTTTATTAATGGAAGCCAACCTATCAGACTGCTCAATTATATCTATCTTTTCCTACCCTATCCTGTCTCACGCTGTCCTTCATTTGAATCTCCTACTGTACCTCTTTTCCGAAATATAAGTTAATTAATAAAGTAAAGCAAAAGTAATTTTCTTTTGTCTTCTCTTCTAACTGTTCTAAAAACATTACACTTCCAGAAATTGCACTTGTTTGTTTAAAAAGACAACGCCTTGCTTTCTTGTTATTACCAAATTGCCAAAAAAAAAATTTCATCACTATTAGAAAAGTTTTATCTAAATAATAAATATCAGCAATTTGAGTAAATAATTATTTAACTTCACTTAACTTAAAATCAGCACACTATGTATAATATAACGTAGAATCACCCATAAAAAATAAACCTATAATTTTTAACTGGCGATTTTTAATTCAAATCTCAAATCATTAGTTCTTAATTATTTAATTAAATTTGAATAAATATTACTTATTGTTCTAAGAAATTGAATTTTGAATTGAAAATGAAATTTCCTTTGTCCGTAAGTTCCTTTGTTCATCAGTTGTCATGATAAATAGTAAACTTAATTTTAATAACATTAATAAAATTTAATTTGAATTTAATTTAAATTTCTATTTAAAGTTAATTTAAAATTCCTTGATTTACATTTCAATTAAAATTTTAATTTAGAGTCCTACATTTGTTCAAGTAATTTGTTCCAATTAATTTGGTGTTAGGATTCGGAATTAAGGTTCAGGCACTGATCATAATTTATGACGTTTTTCAGCATGCCCGTACTTCTGATGATCGGGGCCAGTGAATTGGCCATATTTGACCGCAATAAGCAGCTGTTATTAGATCAATACCACCTACAAGTAGAAGTAGATTTACAATCGGGGCGGAGGTTACATGAATGTTTGCCCAGGGTTAAAAAATTGATGACCAGCAAAACAGATTTCCTCGTCATATGGGCTCTCACACCTGGCATGGAGACGAAAATCCATATCAAACGGGTACAAGAGTACCACAGTCCCCGATTTTTCTGTCAACGAGATCCCACAGATCATGGAAGAGATCACAACACATGCAGAGGGATGCAATCCTTTCGCTTGGGTCTATTTAATGATCTCCGCGGTAAAGGACATGTATATATACCTTCAACCAAGCCTGTATTGTTTGTGCTTGGGGTAATTCATACTAGGACTTCCTTGGTAAAGATCCACTAATGAATCCTTATTCAATGAGGAGACATGCTATTTACAGCTTTAATAAATTCGAGGACTTAGCTTTTGAAAAATACAATTGGACTAATAAAATCTGTCTACGTGGAAACCATGTATTAAACCAGTTTTTTTGGACAGGGAAACACAACACTGAGAATCATCAGAGAACTCCCAATTCAGCTTTCCTGAAGAAAATCTCACTTTATTTGAATTCACCTTTAATCCCTGATGGGCTCCATGCCAATCAGCTCTTTCTTATGCAATTTATGGAAAAATTCAAAGGATTTTTCATTCTGAAACGAAATACCTTAACCAGTACACAGGCTACTTCAAATTCTAAGCGTCAATGTACCAGTGTGGAAAGAGAGAGAATTATCGCTGAAAGGACATCTGGAGTGTATGAATCACAGCCCTCTACTTCTTCAGAACTCACACCTATGGAATTACAATTGGGGGAAGCTCCTTCTCCTTTCTCTGCTTCAAGTTCACGACCTAATTCGGGTTTATGTTCTTTGCCGCCGATGTCAAAGGACTCCTTCCCTCACACATCTAAATCTTCTTTTGAGGCTGATTCGGGTCAAGTTTCCGAAGAACCACCTCAAGAGCAAAAATCACCTTTTATATCAATCCAAGAGTACACGCCAATGCGCGTCCAAAGCGCACCAGATACAGGGAGTGTTCCAACGGCTTTCACGGGGTCGAGAATCTCAGATACCCGTTATTGGACTGCTGCAACTTCAAATGTACATGTGTCCCAGATGCCATCAAACGAGACCCACCGTGAGAAGATCCGCTCATACATTCAACTAGCACTGTTAAAGGTATCCTATATGGAATTATCAGAATCACAATAGCAAAAAATTTTTGAGGATTTCCATATGCTGTTAAATGAGGAAGAGAGAGAAGTCAACTTAGTATGTTCTCACCAGGGCTCGTCTTAAATCATTGACAATTAAAAAACGGAAAATAAAATGTCATCAATAAACTGTACCATTATGAATTATCTGTAAAACTAATCTGTATAATTCTATTGTACCATTATGATTTATCTTTAAATCTAATATTTACTTTATTACCGTTAAGCGTTTAAATGTAAACTCTGCCATATTATTGTACCATTCTGACTTATAATCTAGAAATACTTTATAATACTAGAAAAAGAGAAAAACTTTATAGTACTTTATTTTAATATTGTAATCATTGTGATTTACTCATAGGAATCTTATTATAAATCTATTCATTGTGCCTTAAATAGAAAAATAAGAAAATACTTGAATAATTCTTTATACATTATGATTAAAAATAGAAAAAATATTAAAAAACAAAAAACTTATCCATTTTGAATTAATGTAACACCATCAGAAGTAAGATAATAATTATCTCATTGTATCATATCATATATTTTATGTCAAAGTATAAAGTCCAAAATATTGTCCATTGAATTTAAACTAAAAAGCGACTTTAATTATTTAATTATATTGATGAATAATTTAAAGAAGTAATTTCATTTATTAATTTTATAGGATGTATACTTTAGTCAGAAAATTAAACAAAAGGAAATTGTCCAATATGATATATGTTGAGTAGGTTCATTGACATCGCTCCGACTAGATCTCTGCTCTTGAGCTCAACTTAAGATTTTATACATTTCACTTTTTAAAGTAGTATTTGAATTGAATGTCTCAAACTATAAACGACATATGTTATTAAATAATAATAATAATAATAATAATAATAATAATAATTAAATATAAAAAATTAATAAATAACTACATAGCATTTTCGATATTATCATCATAGATTAATTTAAATGAGAGATGATATAATCCTTGATGATAAACATGAATCTATATCATTTCGAATAATAAAATGATCACAATAAAATATTAAGTTCATCTAAATGATAGCAATAGAGATATTAATTAATTGGTAAATAATTGATTAACCATACGATAGGATTTGCGACCTTAAAATCTATACTCAGTAGCACCATCCTTAAACTCACCTAACGTGTACATTTATTGTACTCCAAAAACTAATAATATCTACGGTCAAAAATAAAACGAGCAGTTATTATTTCGTTTGTGTTACACATATATACATTTAGTCTATGTTGTTATTATTGGCCACACACCGTACTCTCTTGTGCTTTTTATTAAATTATATTGGGTGATTTATAGTTTCAGCAATGACTATGCGTAATGCCTCTACATAACTACCATTGATCGTTCATGCAAAACAAAAATAATAGATTAATGATATCTACGTGTATAAAACTAAAACTCTATAGGGTGTACTGCCTGTATATGTAACTAATACCTGTAGTGTGGTAATCACCACAATAACTACAGCACCACTATTCAAAAATAAAGTTTGAGCTCATTATATGCTGATAATATACATTAATATGATAATAACTAATTAAACTCCTCATTACTATAAGTTAAGTAGTCAACCTTCTTTTAAAATGCTCTAAATAAGCGGAACTGGCACAATGACTCTCTCTGTTACTATTGGTATCATAGAAATATAAACAATAATTATGTATACTATAACTCCATATATATACTCGTTAAGATCTAATATTACAAAATTCATCGCCCGTCAGGATAGATATAACTAACCAATACCGTTGACACACATATATTGTACTCACTAATTCTATACCTTTTAGTACAATATAATAAGCTAATAAAGTATTTTATCTCATATGCTCTACTGAGTGGAACATGAGATAATTCTTCTGAGAAAACTGGGGCTATATATAAATGTGGTGTGATATGTCCTCTCGCAGAATGTTGTAGCTGTAATTGTGAGACTATGTTAAGCTCTGTAATAAGCTTTTCTGGTGAGATATACTCTCTCTCGAATTTAACATTACTTTAGGTCACCAAGCTTAAGTCTATATTTTTCCTCAACGCTCACATTCTTATACGGTCCTCTCTCCTCTTGTCCAGTTGATATTCCCTTAATAAAATCTATCAGCAATCTCATCTCTTCTTCTAGTTATTTCGTAACATTAACACTTTCAAGTAAAATGACAATAGATTCGATATCTCGCAAAGGTTTTAACTCAACTACTAGACTTAAGTTATTAATCCATTTGTAGGTTAATTGAACGCTTTATACGTAGCCGATGGCAGATACTTAATCCTGACGGTCCGCATTAGAATACAATTATTTATAGTTATTTTTCATCTTCATCTTTTTCCCCCTGTCTCTGCGCGTAAACGGCTAAATTGCTTAGTTGGTATTGAGAGAAACAGAGGTTAATATTTACAAAAGTAAAGCGTTTCTAGATACCATTAGAGCCCCCATATCTCTCATTTTTAGATTGAATGTTTGACGGAGGTTTATTTATAATGCGACTCAGTTAAATTAAAAATTTGTATGATGACTTATAAAAGATAACATATGTAGGAGGAGATATTTTATTCTTAGATTATCGAAGGTCAGTAAAATTAAATAAATTGGACACAAACCCAATCTATAGTTAATAAATGTGAATTTACCTCTCCACAACAAAGTATACAAATTTAGTTATTTATTTTTGTGGGCCTTATGAGATATAATTTTATTACACAAACTTTGAGCAAAATATCAGGTGCCCATTATATATATATATACTGATAGTAGGGATTAAAGTATCCTTCTCTCTGATGTATATATTAATTTATGACTCACAATTAGCTTAGTTTCAAACTTTATATAGAGCGGTTTAATTTACATATAAGGGGGCTCAATAGACTGTCGGGGATTATGCGATGAAACCTCTCCGGGAGGAACCAGAAAGATTGAACATAGGTTTCGTACCAATCTTTTGCAATCTCTTAACGTTTATTAGGCTCATTCTGACTTCCGCCTATACCTGCCCAATAAATTGTTGCACTTTTCCGCCCAAGGAGAAGATTAATATTTTTTGCTACTCCGACTTTTTCCGTACAAATTTCGAGTCTACTATCTCTCATAAAGAATGAATAAGAAAAGAGTGTAACTACAGCATTGATTGTTGTAAAAGCAGGATAGCGATGTAGTTACTCATTCGAAGTTTTCAGCATAAGGGCAAATTTTTTTGAGAATAGTGGGTTGTGGTGGTTCCACAGAACAGAAGTTAAGATTAACAGGGTGAGTGGCCCTCCCCCTCTGAATAAATTGGCTAAAGGAATTTCATACAACGTAAATACTTCAAAGGTTATTTATTATAAATTTTTATTATATCCTCCATGATTTTGCTAATTACATTAACGTATATATATAAATTATGATGTGGTTTAGGTATATAGATCAGTAGCATATTTCATACCTGGCACAAACCCCGCGAATTATTCAACAGATGTTATAAAGCTGAGGTTAGGTTTAGCTATGTCACTAGTCTAAATACAGATAATACTATATTGATTAACCGTTAATTATAACGGTTTTTTTTAGTACGCAATACATAATGGCGTCGTAATCTTTTAGAATCAAATATTATACCTTAGTCATATCTTAATAGGAATATATATATAATATCATAGTTATTTGGGTATTATATATATATCATTATATATATATATACTATATATATATATACTATATTATATATACCTTAATATATAAATTTGCTTAATGAGGATAACTATTATGTATAGTATTTTATTCGGAATTAAGTGTAAAATATATACTATATATATATTACATATATAATATAATATATAACACTATATCCTAATATATTAAATAACACTTGGCATATAACCGTAATTAGTATATAGCTATACTCATAATATTATTATATAATTAAGTTATTTAATCCTTATCATCATTACAACATTTATTATATATTTTATTGTATATAATACTAAGATAGCTATATAGTACTTTTCTTGATATGTTAATATTCACTATAGGTTGTAATAATATTTGTATTTTTTTTTTATGGTATATACTATACTATATTTAAGAAATAAAATAGGTACAATAATATAGAGAGAGAGAGAGAGAGAGAGAGGGAGAGAGGAGGATAAAGAAAAAGAGGGAGAGAGAGCAGCGATGATGTAACGAGAGAGAGAAGGAGAAGACGAGTGATATTGTTGTGACGCGATGAGAGACTGAAGCACGCAATGGATGTGGAATAGAGAGAGAGAGGAGAAAGATAGATAGATATTAGGGTGATTATTTTTGGATGCTTGAAATTACGATACGTGTTTCTGTGTAACCTTACTACTCTCGACCGTTATACTGCAGGAAATTCATCAAACAGATGGAGTTCCTCAAATCTGGTTCTCTCTGCCCCCCTACTTCTCACACCGGCCCTCTCGCGAAAGAATTTATATAATGCGCTCTCGCCAAAGTCGTCATCAAGCTCTATTGAGAGGTATTGAATAGTTTGCGTGAAAATTTTTGTGACGATACGTGCAATTTCCTGTTGTGCGCCTCCGCCTTCCTATGTCCTTAGGAAGAAATTAATGGGGCCCCACGAATTATGGAGCCCCTTGCAGTGGCGACCCCGCGCCGAGGAAAATTGAAGGTTAAGTGAGGGCCTAGTGACAGGACTCTTTACATTTGTTCGTCTTACTCACTCAAAACCTGTATCAGTTTCTCTATTCTTTGTTTCGGTCATTTGAATAAGGTATCTGCTGGACAATTCTGCATGAAGGTCGAGCCATCTTATCCCCCGAAAATGTGAATTACTAACACAAGTCACTCTACACCCGAACAGCTCTCCCATATATACTTTTTCTCACAAATTAAACCTCCCAAACACAACAACACAAGAATGATGGAAACCATAAACTATCATATGATATATTGAAGATTCTCTCAAAAAAGACAATTCCCAAACCCACGTACACACGGACCATCAAAAAAAAACACACACTAAACAACTCAAAACCTCCAAAACAACTCGCTCAGAGATTGTGCCGAGCCACCACCCTTCTCGGAAAAAAACGACAAACAATCCCACTCACCACTATCAAGACAGGAGAAAAATTGTGAGTCAAAAGCCCTCAAATATATCCAGCAGAAAAAGACCCACCAAGAGACTTAATAAAACATAAAGTTAACCATTGCTCAAGAGATATCATAAACAAAAAAAACCATGAAAATCCCTTAATTTTATAAACAAACTTCCTCTCGCACTCTCATCGATAACTTTTTTCTCATCAATAGGACGTATTTTACCAACCTAAAAACACCATAGGGGTAAAGGAATACTATGGACAGTTTACACGAACCTGGTACAATTCCATTCATATGTCTAGAGTTCTGCACGCGCCCCATCAGATCTTCAATATTTTAGTTGTTTCCACTAAGCTCTCGGGATGTGTGTGAAAATAAGAGAGCAAAAAAGGGTGCCGCTCGTAATACCAAAGTTATTATTAACAACTGACCCGAGGAGATAAAATATTCAGCCTCAAAACCGGCCCCCCTCATATAGTCCTTATATCACTTCGCTATCTACTTATGCTCTCGAGAACTTCTCAGAGGACAAACATTGGATATCTTAATTCTTTGTACTCAAAAAAATGTCACCCTCTCACATCCCCAACCCCACCCACCCCCCCCCTTCTACCCCACCCTCCCCGCTACCTGAGGAGTAGGATTGAAATCGGACGAGAGTTTTCGGAAGGGAGGTGTCAGAGCTCTTGGGAACAGTGGTAACTTTTGCGATTTTTAATTTCAGTGAGATATGATGATGTAGGGTCAGAATTGAATTGTGCTATAGAGAGAGGCTTAAATAAGTGAGCATATTCTTATTTACAGTGTTTGTATATCCCAGTTCGGGACACTTGAAGGTTCAGCAGCCTTATATTCATGAGGACCATTTAATAAACACTCAAGTCAGATGTTTGATTATTCTTCAATGAAAAGCTCCTGCCCCTTCGCTGCTGGTCTACAATAATCGGCGAAAGAAACTATCTGTATAATAGACAAGTATAAACAAACTAAATTGGATATTAGGTACACTGTTACCTAATACAATATAATAGTAAATACCAATAGATTAATTATTTAATAACAAAGTAAATACTAACACGAAACAATAAACACTATGAGCATCCTACGATCGTATTCACCAGTATAGTATTCATATGTGGCACAAACACATAATAGTTGTACCAATAATTACATATAAATAAATGAATGAATAAAAATAAATTACCAATACTCTTTACCTGAACTCTCTAAACCTTATATAACCTTCACTACTCACAATACTTGTTTGTTCCACTTGACCTCTTTTCACCGCTACTCTTTAATTCTTTTATGGGAAAGTTTTAATCATACTCAAATGAAAAAATGAACTTAAATTTTTGATTATTTTCATTCTAAATTGACAATATAATATCGTATGTTGACCAAGGAGAAGTCTTGTATTTTTTACTTTGGTTGTAGAAAAAGTTGTGTTACGGTCTTCTGATAGTGGTAGCCATATATATATACATATTATCCGTGTTGCACTAGGTTAGAACCAGTTTAAGAAGAATCAATTGTCAGGCATGCTCGGCTATATGGATAGTCGGTCGTACGCGTAGGTTCCAGTGGTCGTATGTTCTAAAAGGAAATATAAAAAAAAAAAAAATGGGGGTCCTCCAACACGCCCCCGATTTCTACAAGCCCATTCCCCTCCCACTTCAAGCCACTTAACGCGAGCACTCTCCGATATAACACTATTCAATAGGACACATACACCTCGCGATTCATTTTTAATCTTTGAAACACAAACTATATAGCTGTCGTTCCCACTATAGAATATTCCAGAACCCACCACAACACAAACTCAAGTATCTCTTCCGTTGGCCATTCATCGGGACTCACAACTTATAAAATCCAAAGCTCATATTCTCGATTAATACACTTTAACATGAGAATAAATTATACCACAAAAATATCAACATAAATCACTAAATAAGTAAGGACATAAGTTTCAAAAAAATTCCACAGACAAATAATAATAATATAGATAATTGCTATATAAAACTATTAAAATTACTATACAATAATATTATGGCATAAATAATAACTGAATAATATCTAATTCTAATAATAAACTTTCCAATACTAATATTCTAAAGGAATAACCAAAATCAATAAATCAGACTAAAATCATAAACTTGAATCAAACGAGCCTAATATCAAATATCAATCTCGCTCTCGTAAAAACAATTTAATATTACAATCTGGAGAGACCTCAATAGAGTGGAGCAATAATAAACCTTAATAAATACTATAATAATGTTAAATACAATTAATACCCATACACACTTTTAATTATCTATATCCTAAATAATATATTCAATAACATGTAATAACGTATCACTATCTCAAAATCAATAACCACAAAATACAATAATAACCAACTAGCACTAAATACAATATACAATCCTAACTATTACATAATTCGACATGAATGATCGACAATTCAAGCACACTAATATAAATATCAGACCATATAATAATAATAACATTAAACAATTCTTCCCCAGCTTCATACACTAATACAACTGTCCAAACTAAAATTCTGATCACAACAATATAAATAATAAATAATAATATCGATATAACAACTCTATAATAAAAATCTATAATAATAACAGATTGGACACATTTAATAAAATAATAATAATAAACAAAATAAAAGCGGTAAAATAACCGGGACAACAGAATGTTATGGTGTCACACTTCCAACTTTTTTTAGACCAAATAAATGAATCACAAATAATTCATTGAAAATTCAATCACTTAACTAAAAACTCACCACATAGTGAAGAATAACAAGACAACAAACATTAAGAAGATAAAGCCTAGTACAACACCATCGCCTCAAATTTATTAAAATACCATAAAAATAATATATAATATTAAATCAAAATAAAATCAATTCGATAGTATAAATTTAATCCTCACCCCTTAATATAATACAATAACCTTCCCTCCTAAATAATAAGCTATTATTTGTTATAATGGACTCGACAATCATTCTAAAACTTCAATAAACACTACACAGACTACATATATTAACTAATAAGTGTGCGCTCGCGTGCGTGTGCAAAAACTAAAAAACTCAATAAAAATATATTAAATGAATCTACCAATATAACTGAAATACACCAAAATACAAATAAAACTAAACAATAGTCCAACTCCCCAAACTAATCTCGATTCATAACATAAAACATAAAATAATAAATCAAATAACTAGTATTTCACAGAATTTCTAAAATAATTTAGCATATTCCACATAGGCATTAACTCTGCTACCTAATATACCCAAACAAGAATATGAAATAAATACATAAAATTAAAATTTATCATTACTATAAATAATCAAGACCTTAAATTAAGATTAAATTAAATTAAACTAGGGTCATTAATTTATCAATTATAATAAATAAAATTACTTGACTCACATACATGATAATTCTGATAAAAGACTATAAACTGAAAACGAAAATTGAAAAACGTGAAATAATAAAATTTTACACTTACCTAATGTAGACAATAATTATAACATTTATGGAAATAAATGAAGATATAAGGGTGAACATATTAAAATAATTATCTCATATTTATAATCCAAATTAAAATGGAGATCAATACAATTAAATCACTCCAAAACAACATAACATATGTACTAACGCATGCACTCTAATAGACTCATAATCCAATTAACTTTAAATTCACACTCAAAGTATAATATAAAAATACAAATAAATCAATAATCAAGCTATATAATCAATCATATCTACACATAATGAAATAATCAACTAAAATAATGGCTATATATACATTAATAATAATGAAAATAAATTAAAAAAATAAAACATAAATATTTTCGAAATAATAAATTAATTAAATCATTAAATAATTTAAATTAATAATAATACAAATAAATAATACAAATAAAATAAAAATATCAAATTATCCCCACCAATATCTCAAAACATAATTTAAATTTCAATCACAAACCTCTCCTCTGAAGTGAAAAATAATTATTACATTTAATTAAATCACTTTAAATTGTAAATTATAAATAAATAGAACTATATAAACATTAAACAATTAAATTAATTAATATTAATCTAAATTATGATACAAGGGTTGCACATTACATATACATAGATAAACAGCTTCACATAGAATTAATTAATTATACATAAAATTCCTTGACCATCTTCAAATAGAATATAAATAAATCCAATACATTGCAATAATAAAATAATAAATACATCAAATAAATATTTACATCATTAAAAAATAATAATTACTAATTATAAGAATTGCAATAATTAAGACTACTAAAATGATTACCACCCGATACAATCCACATTATAACAAATTATGTACAATTAATTATATAATAAATGCACAATAATAAGAATTTAAGATTATTTCAATTAACAAAATTTAATTAATGAAATATTCTAATTTAATTAACATAACAAATCATTGATATACTCAATAAATAATTATATGTTATATATAATATTATTAAAGTCTAAGGTGCGCTCAAAATAATTTAATGAATAACAATAAGTAATGAGTCTAACTCAATTATCACTTAAACCTTTCACATGAAACTAACTTAGTTTGTATACTTAAACTTCTTAACACACATGAAAATCAATAAATAATTTAACTTGGATAAAATCATCACAGATAAGTCGAATTGAAATCTTATAATAAGTGTGAAGTAAGCTAAGATAAACGGCTCGAATGGTGAATGCGGAACTGGCTACTTTATGATAAGACTCAGTGATTACTGTGGCCCTTTGTGAGACCACAACTGACTCCCAAACCGGGTCCCAATGAACAGGATCCTGAAAAAGGAATAAATGAAAATGGAATAAATTCTAGGACAAACCTAAACCAAGGATAGATACGAGGGACTGGAGAAGTTTTTATTAACTCAACTACGAGATAATGCTAACAAAATTTAAGGTATTAGATAAGATATATGATTCTTTTATTACCATAGAGTCTATCAATAAAATTATAAATAAATTATAAAAACGATTATAAAAACATAATCTCAAGATTAAGTCTTATAAGTTATAGAATTTATATACAATCAGAAATACTATAAAATAGCATTTAACTAAATACATATAAAAAATTATATATATTATATAAGCTATATATATATTATCGTGATCATATATTAAACAAAAATATAATAAATATAGATATATACTCATATATTATTTAATGTTAAATTAATATAATAACATATAATATAATAATTAAAATAATATATATAAAAACTATATAATTTAATATAATAATATTTATAAATAATATAAATAATATATATATTAACTATTATAATATAGAGCATTTATTAATAATTAAATATAATTATAATTAAATAATAATTAAATAATTAAAATATAATAATATATAAATTAAATTATATATTTCAAATTTAAACTATATCACTCATGAGTAATTTATGTAATAAGACAATAATATTTAAATATTCAAATAAAAGTGATAGATAATACTGTTTCACAAATCTAATATTAAATAATTAATAAAATATTACTAACTAATAATAATAAATTAATAATAATAATAATAATAATAATAATATATAATAATAGATAATAAATAACAATAATTAATAATTAATATTAATAATTATTAATAATAATAATAATAAACATATTCATTAATTAATATAAATTTAATAATAATATTAATGAATAATAACAACTAATAATAATAATCAATAATAATAATAAATTATATAGCTTAATTGCTGCTTTTATATAAATCTACAAAACTTTAAAACATTTGATAAAATTGGCAACTAATTTTAATTAAGAAATATTTGGAATAAAAATAAAATAATAATAATAATAATAATAATAAATAATAATAAAAATAAAATAATAATAAATAATATAATATATATATAATAATAATAATAATTAATAATAATAATAATAATAATAAAATACATAATAATTATAATAATAATATAATTCATAAATAAAAATAATAATAATAATAATAATAATAATAGTTTATAATAATAATATAATGATAATAATAATAATAATTTAATAAAATAATAATAATAATAATAGTAATAATAAAAATCTAATAATAATATAATAATAATAATAATCATAATATAATAATAATAATAATAATAATAATAAATTAATTATAATAATAATAATAATGATAATAATAATAAATTAATAATATAATAATAATATAATAATTAATAATAATTAATTAATAATTAAATACATAATGATATAATAATAATAATTAAATAATAATAATAATAATAATAATAATAAAATAATAATAATATAATTAATAATTAATAATAATGAATGAATAATTAATAATAATAATAATAAAATAATAATAATAATAATAAAATAATAATAATATAATAATTAATAATAAAATATATAACAATAATAATAATAAAATCCAAATGATTCAAAAAAATCAAAAACTATTTTATACATTCTCTAGGTTTCATGGTTATGTTTACATATTTATATATTTATACATATATGTGATAGATTATATATGTGAGAAAATAAGGGCACGTTTCGGAATCTTCTCCACAGGCATAAATTCTCTTGAGGCTGTTAAATAATAGTAATAATAATAACCACAATAATAATAATAAATAGATAATAATAATAACAATAATTTAAAAATAATAATTAATAAATAATAAATAATATAATATAATAATAATTAATAATAATATTAATAATCAAATAATAATAATATCAATAATCAATAAATAATAATAATATAATAAATTAATAATAATAATTAAAATAAATAATATAAAATAAATAAAAAAATAAATAATAAGATTTAAAAGATAATATAAATATAATAATACATAATATTATAATAAATAATAATAATTAATAATTAATAAATATAATAAATAATAACTAATAATAATAATTAATAATTAATAATAAATTATTTTTAATTAAATAATAAATAATAATAATAATAATAATTAATAATAATTAAAACAATAATATTAAATAATAATAATAATAATAATAATAATAATAATAATAATAATAATTAATAATTAATAATAATAATAATAAATAATATAATAAAATAATAAAATAATAATAATAATAAATAATAATAATAACAATAAAATAATAATAAATATAAAATAATAATAATAATAACCAGTTAAAAATAATAATCATAATTAATAATTTAATTAATAATAATAATTAATAATAATAATTAAATAATATAATTAATAATAATAATATAAATATAATAATTAATAATAGATAATAATAAAATAATCAATAATAATAATAATAATATAATAAATAATAATAATAATAAAATAAATAATAATAATATAATAAATCAATAATATAAATAATTAATAATATTAATAATTAATAATATACAAAAATAATAATAATAATAATAATAATAAAATAATCAATAATTAATATAATAATAATTAATAATAATATTATGTAATAAAATTAATATAATAATAATAATTAATAATAATATAATAATAAATTAAAATTATAATAATAATAATAATAATAAAATAATGAATAATATTAATAATAATAATAATATAATAATAATAATAATTATAATAATAATAATAAATATTTAATAAAAATAATATAGTAATATATAATAAATAATAATAGTTAAAAAAATTATAATAATGATATAATAATAATATAATAATATAATAATAAAATTAATAATAAAATAAAAAATTTTCTTTTAAAATCAATAAATTATAATAATAATAATAATAATAATAATAATAATAATATATTATGGATAATCAATAACGAATAATAATATAATAATAATTAATATAATAATATAATAATAATTAATAATAAATATAATAATATATAATAATTTAAATTAATAAATAATAATAATAATTAATAATAATATTAATAATAATTAATTAATAATAATAATATAAATTAATAATTAATAATAATAATAATAATAATAATAATAATAATAATAATAATACTACATATAACCAGAATATAATAATAATAATAGATAATAATAAAAATAATAATAATAATAATAAATAATAAATATAATAATAATAATAATAATAATAATAAATAATAATAATATAATAATAATTAATAATAATAATGAATAATTCAATAAATAATATAAATAATTAATAATAATAATAATAATAATAAAATATTAAATAATAATAACTAATTCAAATAATCAAATATATAAATTAATATAGCAAATAATCACTTTTTCATGTAATAATAAAATAATAACAATAAAATAATAATAATATAATAATAATATAATATATAAATAATCAATAATAATAATAATTAATAATAATAATAATAATAATAATATAATAATAATTAATAATAATACATAATAATAATCAATAATTAATAATAATAATAAATAATAGTATAGGTATTATAACATCACACGCTTAGCAGCATTGACTTGTAAATTAAAAAGGAAACACTGAGAGAACACATATTAATATTAATAAATAGCTATAGGAATCATTACCATCTGTTGTAGAATGGGACTTAACTTAAGTAGGAATGCCCTCTTTAGTATTTAGATAATAAGAAGTTTCTGATATTTCTACGAAACGAACACGGAAAACAATGGTAACGCTCCCGATTCCTGAACATTTTTGGGAAAATTATTCCACAAATCTATGCCCTTATATGAGGACATACTCCGAGTTTTCGTTAAGGTGAATTTCGCTTTGATCTAAGGTAAGGGAATTTGTGCTACGGAGATTGTTTGATCTAAACGTGTTCTTGTAACAATTATGTTTGCCACAAATCTATTTGCCAGTCCGTGTTGAGAATTTAAAGAGGTGACTACTTACTGTAGGATGTAGTTATCCATTAAGTTTCAGCATAACCAAATTTTGTAATGTGGGGTTGTTGCTGTTTCACGGTAGTTACAGGGCCCTGATATAAACGAATTATTTTTTTTTTTTTTTCTGCTGTTCATAACGGATTAAGGAGGTTGTGCAGGCGATTATCATTGCACAAAGCCCCAATTGAAACAGAAGAGTCTTAGTGTGCCATAAACAAGGACCGTATAGTAAACGTTTTTTGCATATGCTTTTGTGAAACAAAATTTCCTTACATTAAGGAATGCATACGTATAGCCCCTTAAGATCTAATTTGCTATGAGGACTATTATGTGTTCTTTCGAAATAAAAGTTTGTCATCAAGGATAAAACCTAATAACTTAAACTTGGCAGACGATAGCTGATTTATAGTTATATCTTTTGCTCTCACATTTTAGTTGAACAGAATCTTTTAATTTGTTATTACTAGGTAATTTGTTTTTTTGAATAAGGGACAGTTGTTTGCCTCACCCATGTATAATGTTTTTAATTCATTATTACCTTGTCGTTAAGAGTGTTAATTACGGGTCGATATTAAGGATTGCAGTGTCATCAGACTTATTGAGAGTTATTGAACTGTGGAAAATTTTGAAAGTCATTGTGTATATTAAAGAATAGTGAACCCCAATGGAAGCCTTGAGCAGGACACCGTGGGAAATTGAGGTAAGTGAGGATGATGTGTCTCCAACGGACGTATTGTGTTCGTTCAGATAAGTTATGACGGAACCATTGTAAGTGAAACCATTACTGATTAGCCAAGTCTTATTAATTTGTTTCAGAGTAGGTTGGTGCGGAACACATCGAAATGCTTTCGAGAAAATCTAATAGTTAAAAGTAACATTGTTTGTTTTTCATTTAGTGGCTTTGTATAGTTTTTCACAGTAAGGAATATCAGGGCATCCTCTGTGTTGCGGTTTTTGGTGAAGCCAAACTGATTTTGAGAGAGAAGCCCATTTACATGCAAGTAATTAGTAAGTTGACTAATTTTTCAAAGATTTTACCAGTTGTATGTAGGATTGAAATCGGACGAGAGTTTTTCGGAAGGGAGGTGTCAGAGCTCTTGGGAACAGGGGTAACTTTTTTTGCGATTTTTAATTCAGTTTGGAATAATGTATTTTTTTTTTGTGTTTAGTATTAGAATACTAATGGTTAAGTTACTCTGACAGTAAATATCTTTTTTTACAGGTTGTATATCCAGTTCGGGACCAACTTTGAAGTCAGAGCCTTATTCATGCAGGATACCATTTTATAACACACCTCAACGTCAGATGTTGAACTTATCTTTTTCTCGGAATGGCAAAGACTCTGCCCCTTCGTATTGTGGTCTTAAAAACGACATAACTCGGCCAAAGACCCCTCCTTTGTTTCTTGACAGAAACTTTCGGCCTGCCTAGAAGCTGACCACTACAGGTCGTAACTATCTTCATCACCTATTTAACTTGTTCAATTTTCGTTTGTTGTTTAATTGTGTCGGTTTAGTAACTGTCATTATAATGCTTCCATTTGCCAACGTGGGTGGTTGAGCTGAGTGAACTTATCGCAAGAAATGTAGCTTGGATATTTCCTTATTAGTTATTTTTAAGAATATTACGAGGAGTGATTCTGTGCAAACACTGGGCATCGACCGGAATATATTCCCAATTTCGGCCACTTTATGTAGGTTGTGCTTTGATTCTAATTGAAGGTTATATACATTGGTCAACCATTTATTCAATTAACCTCTTTTCTGAATTTGTTTGTGTTTTATAGGAAAGTTTATCAATTGCGTTAAAAAATGGAAAACCCTAAAATTTTGTATTTTCAGTCTAATGAAATGCATTATCGTACGTTGACCAAGGAGAAGATCATCTAATTTTTTATTGGGTTAGAAAATGTTTGTTTACGGTCTTCTGATATATAATATCTATTTTCTGTTGCACTAGTGTGAACAGTTTAGAAGATTCAAATGTCCAAGGATGCATGGGAGTGTCCTAGAGGCAGTGTGTAGTCTAAAGATGTTGTTCTGTGCCACGATTATTGGAACCATATATTGGTCCAATGATAGAGGTTTAATATAATAATATATAACAAAATAATAATAATTAATAATAATTAATAACTCTAATAATAAATAATAAATATAATAATATAAAATTACCTAATATACTGATAATCCAATCTCATCAATAATAATAAATAATAAAATAATTATTAAAATAATAATAATCGAATAATAATAACAATAATAATTAATTAATAATAATAATTTAATAATAATCAAATAATATTATTAGGATTAATAATAATCTAATAATAATAATATAATAAAATATTAATTTACTATTATTAATAAATAATAATATTTAAAAAATAAATATAATAATAATAATAAAATATTATTTAAATATATAATAATAAATAAAATAAATCAATTAATAAATATAATAATAATAATAAAAAACAATTAATAATAATAATAATAATAATAATAATAATAATAATAATAATAATAATAATAATAATAATAATAATAATAATAATAATAATAATAATAATAATAAAAATAATAAATAATAATAATAATTAATAAGAAATAATTACATAATAATAATAATAATAAACAAAATTAAAGCGTTAAAATATATGGTGATATTGATTTTTAGAAATAATAACAATAATGATAAAACTATAAAAACAAAAATAAAGTAATGATAATAATAATAATAATAATAATAATAATAATAGTAATTAATTAAGTTATTTATGATAATAATAATAATAATAATAATAAATTATAATTAATTATATTACAATAATAATAAAATAATAAATCATAATAATAAAAATAATAATAAATAATAATAGAATAATATAATATAATCATAATAATTAATAAAATAATATAATAATAATAAAATAATATAACTAGGATATAAATAATGATTAAAAATAATAATATTAATAATAAAATTAATAATAATAATAAAATAATAATAATAATAAATAATAATATAAAATAATAATAATAATAATAATATAATAAAATAATAATAATAATAATAAATAGTAATATTAAAAATAATTAAATAATAATTAATAATAATAATAATAATAATAATAATAATAATAACAACTAATAATTATAATAAAGTAGATATGCAATAATAATAATTATAATAATTAATAATGAATAATAATATAATTATAAATTAATATAATAATAATAATAATAATAATATATACAATAATAATTAATAATAATAATTAATTATTAATAATAATAATATTAATAATAATTATAATAAATAATTAATAATAATAATAATAATAATAATAATAATCTGGAATTGATTAATAATATTAAATAGTAATAATAATAATAAAATAATAATTTAAGAAAAAAATGAATATAATAACAAAAAAATGGATTGGTAATCAAAAAATAAGTATTCTAGAAAAGTTTTGATTTAACGAAGATGTTAATCGGTAGTATTAATTCCTAAAAGGCAATTTAAGGAGAGGCAGAATAGTAAGGAGCTAAGTAAATAGTAATAAGGAGAATAAAATAGATAAATAAATACGATAATTGAATAATATACTAGTGAGGTCCTTAATATAAGTAAAAGAGAAAACCTAACTGGAAAGGGATTATTAAAAAAAAAAATGGGGAAATAAATTA
>JABUQX010091596.1:0-5000 GCA_015478945.1 Trachelipus rathkii | reverse complement strand
ATTATATATATATATTAAATATATATATATATATATATATATATATATATATAGCTAATATATATATTATATTATATATATATATATGTTATTATATACATATATATATATATTATATATATATATATATATATATATATATTTATATACATATATATATTAACAAGGCCGTAGCCAGAGGGGGTTGAAGGGTCCTGAGCCCCCGAAATTATTCAAACTATCAAAATATTTTGATGGCTGAAGTCTTAATTTTAATTTATAAAAATAATAAAAATAATATTCATAGCAAATCATGAACGTATATTAATAGCAATGAATGAAGAGTAGATTTATTTATGCTTATGTTATTTATGTTATTTATTTACTTATGTTAGTTAAGATTTATTTTGCTTAGTGGCTGTTGAAAGCACAAAAAATAGAATATCTTTCTGAGGAAATACTACGAAGGTTGAAATAGTGTCTTCCTGATTGGACAGCAATGTAATGGTGAATCAGCAGTGAAGAAAATTATTAGGAGTTATCAAGCTGTCGAAAATATCCAGCGGCATTGTATATGTTCATTGCTGTTCACATTTATGTAGAGTTCAACACATTATAAACTTATTGGCACTTTGAAAACATCTTGGTACTATTTTAGGTCACCATGGCAGACATATAATTTTAATAAAAAAGAAAGGGAAGATTTTTTCCAGACAAAACTAGCACGTAATGCGAAGCAAGGTGGATGGAATGTAACGATGGATTGTTACGACTTTGATTTAAAAGTTTTTGAAGTAATTGTTGGAGATATAAAACCTACTCCAAAAACCTCAAATCTTTTGAAATTTATAACCACAAAGAAATTGGTTATAAGTTTATTTATGACTTCAGATTTATTCTCCTTGACCCTTCCATTAAGCACTACATTGCATTCTCCATAATTAGCTACAACAACTGCCCTTAATCATCTTGAAAATGCGATGCCTGTTTTAAAAGATTCTCGCCAAACATCGATGAAAATATTTTAAGGATTTCGGAAGTTGCAATAAAATTTCTACTTCTACTAATGAAGAAATAATAATGCAGCGTGTCAGAATCAATTTTAAATGAAAAAAAGGCATACAGCATTAGCAATATTTTTCCTTGATAATTTCTTTTTTATTTAAATCAGTTAGTAACAAGTTCATAACCCATAAATCCATAGATACCAATCTTAGTAAAGCCATTCGATCAACACCTATTAAAAGTTTTATCTATGCAGTCACATTTCTTTTGTTAAGAATTTTATTATATATTTCATTCATAATTTTAACTCCAGAAAGATAATTTTCTACTTTGAAAAAGCTCAAAACATACTTTCTCAAAGTGCTATCATTTCATTGATAGTTATTCATTTTAATAAATTTTATTCAAGAAAGGATGTATTATATATATATACTATATATATTATAGTTATTTATTTTAGATAATATATTTTTATATAATATATATATATATATATATATATATATATATATATATATATATATATATATATATATATATATATATATATAATACATATATATATATATATATAATATATAGATATATATATATATATATATATTATATATGACTATATATATATATAATATATATATATATATATATATATATATATATATATATGTATATATATATATAAATATATATATAATATTATATATATTATATATATATATATATATATAATTAAATATAAATATATAATATATATATAATATATATATATATTAATACATATATATATAATATATATATATATAATACTAATATATATATATTATATATAATATATATTATATATATATATATATATATTATATATATATATATATATATATTTTTTTTTTTTTTTTACGCGTTGATCACCACCGCTCATTGAAAAGCCTTATTTCAATGATTTTTGTTAAAATTGACCAAAATTCAACCGAACACAAATTTCTTAGTGGAGTTCAAATGGAGCTTTAAAGTGAGAGATTCAGTTCAGTAGGAAAAAAAACTGAAGACAGAAATGCACAAAGGGGATGTGGCAGGAAAGACAGAGCACCGCAGCGAACTAGTCTGGACTTGCTATATCAACCAAAACTCATGTGCCGACACCAAGCACCCCTTGTGGCTACGAGGGGCGCCTTAAAAGGGGTGGCACGCGGGTGGAAAGTTCCCTCCGGACCACTTGCCGCTACCGGTACCTAATAGAAAAAGATAACAGCACCAAACATCGCGCCGCAAAGATAGAGGCTCAAGTGAACTAGAAAGAACGGGACATTTGATAAGTCTTTTTGCCGTTGACTCGAAACCCTATCCAAAAGCCGGTGAAACCATAGCCCCCCCAGATATGAGAAGCAGTACTCCATACAAGGGCGGATGACGCCCTTGTATAACTGGAGTAACTGTGAAGAGAAAAAAAAGTCTCGCAGTCTAAACAGAACGTCCATTTTTGAGGCCGCCTTAGCAACCTTTGTGATGCATGTGAGGTATCCAAGACATTTTTTTGTTTAGTTAAAGGCCAAAGGATGTTTATATTGCGGACAGGAGAACGAGAGAAACCATCCCGAAAGAGATAGGAAAGTTAGAAGGTGTCTTAGAGAGGCGAAGATTTGATAGAAGTTGAGTCTTAAAGGAAATCTAAATTTCCACAAGGTTCAGGACGACGCCCCACCCGAAATTTCTATCCAGATCAGCGAAAATAGAATCGAAATATTAAGACGAGAGGCAAATTCTAGAAGTAAAAGAAGGAGCAGAATTGAATTGAGTTGAAGAAGACAGGTCGAGTCATCGCAATGAGTGAATAGCAGTTAGAAGTGCAGGTGAGAAGATCATTAATGAAAAGTAGGAATAAAGTAGGAGCATTAGACAGAACCCTGCAGGGAACACCCACTATTACAGAAAAGGAAGAAAATCGCCCCATTCAAAACAAAAACAAGCATTAATTGAGCCGTTTGAAAAGAAAGCTAGAACATAAGTAAAGCAAAAGAGAAGGAGGAAACCAAAGGAGGGGAGCTGGAGAGCAGTGACGCGTGCCCAACCTGGTCAAATGCTTTGGATATGTCAAGCCGCCCACCAACGCAAGTCCCCCGTAGTGTTCCTAAGGGCGGAAAACCCAAAAAATCAGTAAGATAGGAAAAGTATATCGCAGTCAGACCCTCGAGCGCCGAAAGCCCTACTGGCGTCGGAAAGAAGTGATGAGATTCCAGATGATCTAAGAAATGAGAGTGGAGAAGAGTTTCAAAGATCGTAGATAGAATACAAGTTAGTAAGGCTTAGGGACCTATAGTAGAAGGATCAGAGCGGCTCCTTTTTTTCGGAATAGGTTGGAACATGTGCGTGCTTCCAACACTGAGGAAAGTGCTAGTATTGAGACATAGAGAATATAGAAGAACGGGGCGGGATTAGCACGGAAGCACACTCCTCAAAACTCGTGGGAAGGAATGCCCATCCGCGGCCACCCGCCTTTCCTAACGTTCGTAGAGTTCAGGAGCCCATGCACCCGATCAGAATGATAATCACAAGGCAAAGGCAATAGGACACCTGAGAGGAGAAGAAGGAGGAAGAGGAATGCCAGAATCGTCCAGGGTGAGTAGAGGAAAATAGGAGGCCGAAGAGATTGGCCTTTTCAGTGGAGAATTAGCAACAGAACCAGCAGAGCGAATAAGAGGAGGAAGAGATGATTTACAGAAGTTGGTTAGAGATGTTTTTGGCAAGAGGCCAGAAAGAATTTGTCAGTAGGAGAACCAAGGAGGTAGCGCACTTTCGTTAATGAAAGCCCGCTTTGCTCGTCGAAGAGTATCCCTGCAACGATTTCTAGCAGAATGAAAAATAGCAGAGTGATAAGGAGAACGAGAATTTTTCCACTCCCGATACGCACTGTCTCTACCCTGAATGCAGAGAACAAAGCACGATCGAACCATGGATTATGAGGAGAGAAAGATTTAGTCGAAGAGGAATAAAAACCTGTCATCCATCAACATTACAGCTCCCCCTTATCGGTAAGAAGTTGAAGCTCACCAGAGACAAAAGCAGTCACTCCAATTATAGTTAGCGTAGAAAGGACGCAAGGGCCCCCCAATTCGGCCCGATCAAAGTGCCAGAAAAAACGGTAGGGCAGGATGGGAGATGCAAGAAAGAAATTATTATAAAATAAGAACTATAAGTTTGTGGTCAGACTTATCAATAGTAGCGAAGGTGGTGATTTATAGAGAGAAGGACTAGTGGTGAACATAGGTCAATTGTGTTCAAGAATTGGTTGGGACGATCCGGAATGTGTGTCGGTTCTTTAATTAGTTGCTCCAGATCGTTAAGAATGCTAAATGATTCGGCCTCCTCCCCACCTAAATCAGTATAAGGAACCCAAACCATTCAGTGTTGTGTACATTGAAATCCCCTTAAAAATAGAGGACCTCAGTATTTGGATGAGAAGATGTAAACAGGATCGTGAGGGGTAGTAGGGGATTCAAAAAAAGGTTGAAAATCTGTTCTGTTAGGAGAACAGTAGCAGAAGCACAAGCATTATGTAGTAAGAAGGAAGAAAGATTTTAAGCCACAGAACATCAAAGTTACAAGATTCTAGATTATCGAGACGTGTTACAAGAGTGTTAATGTTAATATAAGCACAGACAACCACTTTTAGATGAGAAATTATGAAATAAGTTATAGTTGGACATATTAAACGAGTTAGAGGATGAAGTCCTAGCCATCTGGTCTCCAGACCAGGAGCAAAAAGGTTAGGATAGAGAGAGAGGTGGATTCACGTATGCAGAGTTAGATTGCAAGCCCGATGTTAGCAAAGTCGATAGTAAGCCCGCGCCGGGCAAATCCGCCATCTTGCATGCACATACAAAAACCACAAAACAGACAGGACAAAAAAAAACAAAAACCAAACAAAACTTGAAATCAGGTTAAAATTATTCACACACTAAAACCTAAATTTTAAAAACCGTAAATGTTAAAAAGCTAAATCGTATTTACAGTAAATATGT
>JABUQX010091595.1:12500-22500 GCA_015478945.1 Trachelipus rathkii | reverse complement strand
CTTTACTCTTTCCTCGACATTTCTTTACATTATTATTTTATTCCCGAAGGTTCGGAGACGCATTTCTGACATTCTCGACGATATTCCTTCCAGCACCTCTTTACTTCGGATCTTAATCGAGACTTTTCCTTTATAATTTCCATTAGCATCTTTTCATTAATACTTTGATCCACACACTTCCGACCTGAATCCTTCCTTCGACTTCTAATTCTACCTTTACCGAGAGACTTTCCTTATTTACACTTAAAGATAATACCTGACCGAGACGATCTCGGCCCCTTTGAGAACTAAATAACTATCCTCCTAACTGGAACTCTCTCTCCCTCTAATATAATTAACTTATATAGCTTATTCTTCCACTTTGTTTCTCCAGACATCTAATATTTATATTTCATCTATCTGACTCTGGATTTTCTTGATTGTTTCGATGCCGATGCTGACGCCGAGCCTGATTTCGATCTCGTGACGGATCTTTTCGACTGATGATCGACATCTTGATTTCGATTTAATTTCTGATCGCCGGACTTTTCGACCGATGCGCTGGAGGACGCCGATTTCCTTTAGCTGACGGGAGATGCGGAGATTTATCGATGCGCGAGCCTTTTCGATTGTTTTGAGCTGATTGATCCTGACGCCGAGCTGGAGCCTCTTTTAACGAGATTTTAAAAAGTGACGACGCGATTTTTTATTCGATGACGATGCGCGATGAGCCTGACGGATTGAGATCGCGAGACGATGGATTTTGCCGATTTTTCCGCCGATGATGATCTCTCTTTATTGTTCTTTCCATCTCGATAATTTTCTGAATTTTTTTTGATTTATCGATGCCAGACGGAGATTTTGATTTTTCGCGCGGACTATTCTTTTCTTCGACGGACCGAGGACCCACTACAGGATTGATATCCTCTTTACTCTGCCTCTGCATTTACACGGCGGATCTGCCCCGTCCTTTATTTATACACATAATCCACATCGCCCTCCCCTGTTATTCCCACTCTTCCATGTATACTTATGATTTTCACTCTTTTTGAACCGTATTCCCAACTATCATTCTTCTATCAACACAACCTAACAGACTTACTCCATTATCATTCCTTTCCCCTAACCCCAAATGGACCTATAATTCCCATCTCCTCTCTTCCCAATTCTGCATTCAATCTCCTAATAAAACAATTTTATCATTTACCCCTGAATTTCTAACATTCATTCAGTTAACTCATCGCCACCTTTTCTCTCCTCCTCGTCGACATTGTGACACAAGTATATAAAACCCACATTTCCCCAAATTTCACTTTAACCCACATTATTCTCGAACTCACCTATTTGCACATTTTTACCTTATCCCACATCTCTTTCCTCATAACTATTCCTACCCCTTCCCTCGCCCTCACTCTCTTGTTCACCCCCGAAATCATACCCTTAAATTTTCCAAAGTCCATCTCCTTCTATCCTTTTGTTTCTGTCAACCCTAGCACATCCAACCTTTTTTTCTTTCGAACATTAACCCCACCTCTTCCCTTTTTAAATCCTCATATATCCCTCTCACATTCATATATATATATATATATATATATATATATATATATATATATATATATATATATATATATATATATATATATATATATATATATATATATATATATATATATATATATATATATATATATATACACAAAGTAAAGTATGAGAGAAATATGTACTGGATACATAATGAGGAAAAAGAACATTAAAATTCTTGGTAAGTAACTTCACACAATCCGAACAATAGCACCAGACCTTTATGCAACACCAGCTCATTTAGTAAATTCAGATACACGTAACATATACATTAAATTAAATAGTCGTATTTATGTATAAGCAAAAGTAAAAAAAAAGATAAAAGAAAAGATAAAAAGTTTTCGATGCATGTAGTTATTCAAAAGCTAAAATTGTGCAAAGAGGAAAAAAAATCAAGTTTCCATTTTTATTTCCAAACAGTTTGTATCATGATTTTTTTTTTCTAGTTTTATTTTTTCTACCTCAGATATATTTTTTTTTCCTTCTTCTTAAATGAGACAAATATTTGTTTTTGTTTTTGATGTTCTGAAAAAGAAAAGTAAAGAAAAGATTTTTTTCCTTTTGACTGTTCTTGTTAGTCGATATTTAGTTTGGGAAGAGTTGGAAGCTTAGTTATATAAAACATATGAATAATAGATTTTGAGCATATATAAAAATGTTAGTATATATATATATATATATATATATATATATATATATATATATATATATATATATATATATATATATATATATATATATATATGTCTTTAAGGAATATACCGGAACCTTAAAAAAATAGTGTATGAAATGTTGGTATTCCTAAAATATTTTTTACATTATATTAATTATTTAAAATAAAAAGACTTGTTTTTTTAACATTTTGGGCTTCATATAATTTCGATTTGGAAACATTTTTTATTTATTTTATTCTTATTGTATGTATGGCCCATTGACGAAGGTTATAGAAAAATTAGAGAAATAACAATGAGTATTGAGTATAATTTGAGTTTGTTTTATAAACATATATTAACGGAAATTGATGCAGTGAAATTTTTCCACAAATTTGAAATAATTCCTAAATTTAAGTTATGTTACACAAAACATAGAGAATGATTGGTTCCTTTTAAAAATGAAAATCAAAACACGGTTATGAAACTTAGAACTATGCTGAAATCAGCAGACCATGAATTTGTGGAGAAGGAAAATGAAGGAAAAAAATTTATTTCTAGAAGAGCCAATAACCATATCCCGAAAATCCAACGGCTAAATTGGGAAAGGAATATCGCTGAACTCCGGCAAAATTTTGTACCGAGGAAAACTGTAAAAAAAAAAAAAAAAAAAAAAAAAAAAAAAAAATCTTTTGACATTAAGCTGGTTAGAAATGAACATTTTGATCCCTTGTAATTTTGTTTAGGAAAACGTAAAAAAAAAAAAAAAAAAAAAAAAAATTGCCCATTGTGGGGTGCTGGGACATAGTATATATATATATATTATTTGTAAAGGTATTACACGGCAATTTAGGGGGCTCGACGGGCGAAATCGGGGAACCCCGTAGGGGAGGGGCGGAGGAACCCCCGCGACACCCAAATACCAAAGAGCGGGGGTTCCGGAGACCCTCCCCGGAGGGGGGGAATTAGTCCTACCCCGTAGTTCCCGGAAGGCCGAGAGACCCTGACTCCTGCCACTGCAGGCACCTCTTTGGGGTACTTTTGTTAAAAAAAAAAAGCAAAATTCACCTAATAGAAAGTCTATTTATTTTAACGAGTAAACCAATAAAAGGTCTCTAAATAGGCTCTCTAATCATATTACTATAATTACTAACAATAATTTTTTTAATTTTTTTATTTTTTTTACATTTTCCTATCCAACATTTTACCAGGATTCCAAAAATGTATTTCTTTTCGCTGTAGCTATTGTAGTTTTTGAGATATATATATATTTTTTTTTTTGCATTTTCCGCACTAAAATTGGACCAGCATTCCAGCAATGTATTCCTTTTCCCGGTAGCTGTTGTAGTTTTTGATATGGATTGTGGTCTTCAAGAGGCTGACCATATATATATATATTATATATATATATATATATATATATATATATATATATATATATATATATATATATATATATATATATATATATATATATATATATATATATATATATATATATATATATATAATGAAAGTGAAGCTCTAGTCTAAACCAACAAATTGTGTTCTTTTTATTTTTTCTTTAAAAAAATATTTTTGTATTACTTTGTTTGATAATAAATCAGGGTTGCAAACTTTTCAGACTAATTTTATTTTTAGTTCCGGTATAACCCATGAGGTCCTATATATATATATATATATATATTTTTTCTCTTATATATAGTTTATATATATATATATATATATATATATATATATATATATATATATATATATATATAAAGATTTTCCCCATTTAAAATTACATATTGTGGTAGAATATATTTTTAGAAGGTTTAATAAATTATCTTATTAAGTCCTTTGAAGTTTGAAGTCTCAGAATTGTAATATTAAAGGAGTTTCCTCCTATGATAATTTCTTAAAGGAGTTACTTTGCAATTTTATTTTGCAATAGAGTAATTGAAATGCCTTTGAAATCTATTTCCTGATTAGAGAAATCTTACAATGGCGAAAGCGAATAATGATGTATCGATTTAATTCAGACATATGGCATTTGCGAAAGCGGATGGGAATGCCAATCTTAAGCATTTTTGAATGCGGATATCTGACATTTGTGAATGAGGTTGTGGATATTTGGTATTCGTAAATGCGGACGGAAATATCTGGAATTTGTAACTGTGGATACAAATGCAGATATTAGGCAGATTTTGAATACACTAATGAGGATGCGAATATTTGGAATTTGTATATACGAATATGGATATACATTTGAGACATTCGTGCATACGGTTAACGAATTCAGTCATTCGTGAACATGGATGTAGATATCTCACATTTGTTGTGGCGGATTTCAAAAATTCATGAATGCGGGTGTGATGCAGATTTCAGGGATACTTAAGTACGGATATAGAGTAAATTTCGAACAAGTAAATAAGTGAACTTCATGCATTTGTGAATGCGAATACTTATATCTGCATTCATATATCGAGGATGAAGATGCAATTCTAAAAAAGAAATGTAAGAAGATATTACACGTTCTTGATGGTGGGTATTCATAAATAATATAAACATGTGTGCAATATCCAGTATAGCCTCGATAAATATTTTTAAAATATAAAGTTTTTTTTTTTTTTTCAATTAGGTAAGTTATTAAATAATAAATATATAAAATGAAAAGTAAGTAAATATATATCTTGCGTGTCCTTTAATTTTCAATCTATTTAATTATATTTATTAAAACAATAAGTAAAATATACGTAGTTTATACCATTTTAAATTATATATTTTTTTTTAAAATTTGAAAATATATTGATAAACTCTAATTTTAATTACTATTTAACTAGAAAAGTTTTATAATAATTTTATTGTAGATAGTTAACACTAATTGACGAATTTTTTACTACAGAGAGATTTTTGTATGCTTATGTTTAATTGCGAGGCGTAAACTTAGAGAATAAGTATATAGATATATATATATATTAAATAGAGTGAATGTATATATATATTTTTATATATAGAGATATAAAGTAGAGAGAGAGAGAGTATATATATATATATATATATATATATATATATATATATATATATAAAGGAAGTATGTACTGGATACGAAAAAGAGGAAAAGAGGAAAAAGAACATTAAAATTCTCCCAGGCAATCTCACAAAATTCAAAACCATAGCACTGACCGACTTTTATGCAATACCAGCTCATTTAGTAAATTCAGATAACAAATAAATATACGCTAAACTGAATCAGATCTATTGCGAATATGAAAGTAAAAAAAAAGAAAAAAGAAAAAGTTTTCCATGCATGCAGTTATTCAAAAGCCAAAGTTGTGCAAAGGGGGGGAAAAAGTCTAGTTTCCATTTTTGCTTCCAAAGAGTTTGTATCATGGAATGTTTTTTCTTTTGGTTTTTAGTTGTTTTTTTTTTTTTCTCAAAATATATATTTTTCCTTCTTCTTAAATGCCACAATTTTTTATTTATTCTGAAGAAGAAAAGCAAAGAAAGAAAGAGAAAGAAAAAGTTTTGAGTTGTCTTGTTAGGCGAAATTTAGTTTGAATAGTTTGTTAGTTATATAAAACATGAATAATACACTTTGAATATATATATATATATATATATATATATATATATATATATATATATATATATATATATATATATATATATATTGTTATATGAAAGTATATATATATATATATATATATATATATATATATATATATATATATATATATATATATATATATATATATATATATATATATATATATATATATATATATATATTTAGTATATATATATATATATATATATATATATATGCAAAAGATTTTAGCACTTAAAATTATATATTGTGGTCGCACATATTTTAGAGGGTCATAATAAATTATCCTATTATGTCCTCTTAAGAGTCAATATTGTAATATTAAAAACGTTTTCTCCTATAATAAGCTTTAAAAGAAGTTGCCTTTGCAATTTTATTCTGAAATAGAGTAACTGAAATGACTTTTAAATCTATTTCCTGATTAGAGAAATCTTGCAATTTCGAAAGCGAATAATGATGCATCCATTTATGGCGGATATATGGCATTTGCGATTGCGGATGTCAATGCCAATTTTAGGAATTCGTGAATGCGGATATCTGGCATTTGTGAATAAGATGACGGATATTTGGTCTCGCAAATGCGGATGAGGATATCTGGCATTTGTAACTGCAGATGCAGATTTTAATCAGATTTTGAACCCGCAAATAAAGATGCAAATAACTGGAATTTGTGTATGCGAACATGGATATATATTTGAAACATTCGTGCATGTGGATAAGTGTTTCATTTATCCGTGAAAACGAATGTAGATATGTAACATTTGTGGATGCGAATGTTAATACAGATTTCATGCTTACTTAAATACGGATATAGAGTAAATTTAGAATAAGTAATTAGGTAGAGTTCATACGTTTGTGAATGCGGATTCGTCTATCTGTCGAGGATCAAGATGCAATTCGAAATAGGTAATGTAAGAGGATATTCCACATGCTTGATGGTGGGGATATAATAATAATAATAATAATAATAATAATAATAATAATAATAATAATAATAATAATAATAATAATAATAATAATAATAATAAACATGTCTGGAATAGCAAATAAAGCATACATAAAAATTTTAAATTTAAATGATTATTTTTTTTTATTTAGATATATTAAAGTAAGTAAATATATATCTTGCGAGTCCTTGAGTGTTTTTTATGCATTTAATTATTGATACAATAGGTAAAATTTAATTACTTGACGCCATTTTAAATTATGTTTAAAAACTTGAAAATATATTGACATTTTGTTTAGATACTGAATAACTAGATTAGCTTTGTTACAATTTTATTGTAGAGAGTTAGAAATAATGGTTGAATTTGTTATTACAAAGAAAGTTTTGTAAGTGCGCTTTTAGCTATGCCGTAAGCCTAGAGAATAAGTAATACATATATAAAAAATAAAGTATATAGGAAATATGTACTGGATATTTAAAGAGGAAAAAGAACATTAAAATTTTGGTAAGTAACTTCACAAAATCAGAATCATAGCACCGACCTTTATGCGACACCAGCTCATTTAGTAAATTCAGATATATGTAACATATACATAAATATACATTAAAATAAATGGACTTACATATGTGTATTCCTAAGTAAAAAATAAAAATAAATAAAAAAGTTTTCCATTCATGTAGTTATTCAAAAGCCAAAGTTGTGCAAAGGGAAAAGAAAGTAAATTTTCCATTTTTTGTTTCCAAACAACTTGTATCATGGAATTTTTCTTTTCTTTTATTTTGTTTCTAGTTTTTATTTTTCCTAAGTCAAATACATATATATTTTTTCTTTTTCTTAAATGAGAATTTTCTTTTTGTTTTTTGATGTTCTTAAGAAGAAAAGTAAAGAAAGAGAAAGAAAAAAAAAAGATTTGAGTATCTTGTTCGGCGATATTTAGTTTGGAAAGAGTTTGTTAGTTATATAAAACATGAATAATACACTTTGAGCATATATATATATATATATATATATATATATATATATATATATATATATATATATATATATATATATATATATATATATATATATATATATATATATGGTGATGTGGATGTATCTGTGGATGTGGATGTGGAAGGATGGAATATTCAGGGAGAGAGAGAGGAAGTAATGGTGGATGGGACGGAAGGATGGACAACCTCTTTCCCTAACCTCCGACCCAATGAAAGAGATCATATATATGGATTATATACTTTTTGCACTAGTATTGAAAATCAAATATGGGAAGGTTGTGCTTGAGAGACATCAACTTTTCTGCCTTTCTGCTGAGAGTCTGTTTCTTTTCATCATATATTAGCTCAGCATTGCTAAATACTCTCTCCCTCACTTAGAACACTAGTTGGAGACAGCCCAGGCATTTCCTTGCAAGTTTACTTAAGCGTGGGTAAACATTTGCATTTTGCTTAATTAACACTCACCACAACTGATATAATCGTCATTTGATTTGTATCTAGTCGTTTTTTTCTTGGTGATAGTTTTCAATCATTTGCAATGCATCTTTGATAATGCGTGTGTTTCTTCATCACTGATGGACAAATTTTTCCAGTGAATCTGTTATTGATTTCCATTTGTAGAAGATGTTGGTTCTGTATATTTCATTTTTTCCTTAATGGATGGCTAATTAATAGACTGCTCGGATTGAAGTTTTCCTTGCAAGTTTACTTAAGTGTCAAGGGTGGGTAAACATTTTGCTTAACTTCTACCAACTGATTGGATCAGTCATTTGAATCTAATCGTTTTTTTTCTTGGTGATAGTTTTCAATCATTTGCACTACATCTTTTGGTAGTGCGTGTGTTCGTTTCTTCATCACTAATGGACTGTAGAAATTTTCCAGTGAATCTTGTTATTGATTTACTTGTAGAAGCGTGTTGGTTCTGTAGATTTTGTTTTTTCCTTTAATGGGTGGCGAATTAGTAGACTGTTCGGATTGAAGTTTTTTCAACTGCAACACAAAGTAACGATTTAACTTGCTCTAATGTTACAAAAAAAATTGCTTTATAACGGAATCTAAGTAAGTTGCAATAGTATGAAGGTCAATAATTTCCACAGAACCAAAGCGTTTTTCTACCTCTAGTTTATTTACATCTTTCATTCTTTTAAACCGTCATCATTTTCATCTGAAGATGGTTCAGGTTCAAAATGCTCCTTAGCGTTGAGATTAATGGTATTAGATCGGAGACAGTAGCTGTAGAGGCGCTGATTTTTTTTGGTAGTTTTTTCAAATGGTTTCTAAATAGCTTAATGCAGTGTGATATGATGTCATTTTCCAAATTAATAAGATTGTTAACTTTGGAATACGAACTATGTACGAAGTAAGAAGTTCTTTGAGCAATACTTCTCATCATATGAAGTGTAATATTCCAGCGAGTTGGAATGTCTTGATAACATTAAGATATGGAATATCAAGCCGTTTTTTAATTGCCTTCTTCTACTCATTTACATTTTTATTTTTTTTTTCAGATTCCAGTAGTATTTTTATAAAATCTCTTTATCAAATCTCGACAATAAACATCCGCTCAACATCCGCAGGGCAAAGGATGCGATCTTAATACCAAAAGTGACGCTCCAGTGGATGGATGTTACCTGCATCACTATATATATATATATATATATATATATATATATATATATATATATATATATATTATTATATAAAGAAAGAGTATATATATAGAAATCATATATATATATATATATATATATATATATATATATATTATAGCTAAGTACGCACTGGTTAAAACACTAAAACCTGCCAATATATTTAAACTACTGCTAGTACTACTAGTAATTTATAAAACGATGTATATAATGTATATGCTAGCATTTAATGCACCTCTTTGGTAAAACCTAAAATAAGTACATACCTTAATTAATGTTGCTAATTAGGAAGGTAATATCTCTTCTCCCTCTCTTCATTTTTAAAAGGGAAACTCAAATGGGTATTTTCAAAATATTGTACTACAGATTCTGGTAAAATTACAGTGAAAAAAAATTTATTTTTCAGCAGTTGTTGATTTGCTCTCATATAATTTTCATTTTATTTCTAAAGTTCATTCAGAAATATTAAAATTATAAATTACAAATTGAATTAATAATTAATCTAAACACTTAATATTAACATATTTCATATCTTTACATTTATAGAATTATTATTATTATTATTACAATATTATTATAAAAAAAAATTCTTATATATATATAGATA
>JABUQX010091595.1:5000-10000 GCA_015478945.1 Trachelipus rathkii | reverse complement strand
ATTCCATTACTAATTTGTTTATAAAATTGATGCAAAATATAAAAACATACACATAAAAATCCTGCAAGTAATTAATTCGTTAATCCAAAATCCAAAAAATCAAAAAATCTTCATGCAGCAGCACCACATCATAAGATTTTTGATTTGGAAAAGAAAAACCTTCAGGAACAAAGGGAAGGGAAGTTGAATATGATACTGCCCTAAGATTATATTTTAAAAATAATAAAACTTCAACATTCTTTGGCAATAATCAATTTTTTTTTTGGTATTTATTATGATTTCAAATTAAAATTGAGGCCAAATTATAATTTTTCCGAGTTTTTAACATAAAAATATTTGAAATTTGATATATCAAACGAATTCGGAAAAGGAAATAAATATAATTGTTAAAATATTAATGTATTTATTTATTTAAAGCAGAGATTCCCAACCGGTGTGCCGAGGCACTTATGTGTGCCGCGAGATCTGTCAGGGGTGCCGCGTGATTTTAATCTAATTGTAACATCTCTAACCATTTTAATGAAATTACGTTTTCAATTTATTAGGCAAAAATTCTTATAAAAGGCATTAATCTCCCTCTCTCCTGAAAGTTAATATATATATATATATATATATATATATATATATATATATATATATATATATATATATATATATATATATATATATATATATATATATATATATATATATATATATATATATATATATATATATATATTGCACACAGAAGCCTTTGTGCTTTGGGGAGAATCAGTAGAGTAGGGTCAATAAGTGAATAAATTAATTAATGTTACTAGGGTTGTGAAGTGCTACACAAGTTATCAATTCTGAAATGGATAAGTTTGTAATAAGGAAACGTATACTATAGGAGAGCGAACTTGTACCACCTACTTTAAGTGAGAGTAATTTGAACATTATCATTCCTGGATCTTCGACATCAAAAGAATTTCTTTTAAAGAAAAGAACATATTTAGAGAGTTATTTGTCTTACGGATTTTTATGGAACAGCGATGCAGATAATCCACGTCCCCTGTGCTTAGTGTGTGGTGAAACGCTAAGCAATGAAGCCATAGTCCCCAGCAAAGTTAAGAGACATCTTGCTACGAAGCACGCAGGTGTATCCCAGAAACCCGGCTAATATTTTTCAAGGCTATTAGAAAATCAAGAGAAAATATGTAATAGAACGTTGAAGAGATTTACCATAAGTGACGTTGTTCTCGAAGCTTCATTTAAAGTTGCCAAACTGCTCGCCAAGAAATTGACACCTCATACAACTGGAAATGATATCATTATCCCGGCGTGTAAAATTATCGTTGAAACCATACTTGGGCAGTATGAGGGAAATCAAATTTCAAAGGTTCCTCTCACAAACAATACTATTAGCCGTAGAATATCTGAAATGTCATTAAATATAAATGAACAAGTCATAGATAAAATAAAAACTCGCCATAAATTTGTTTACAAATAGATGAAAGTACTGATATTACTGTCAAAAATCAGCTTCTTGGAATCTGTAGATTTATTGACGGTAAATATATCGTGGAGCAGTTTTTGCTTTGCAAAGAGTTGGAAACAACTAGTACCGGCACCGATATTTTCGCTTCCGTCTCTTCCTATCTCAATAACCATGGTCTTTCATGGAACGACTTTTATGGAATATGTACTGTTGGTGCACCATCAAGGACAGGAAAGTATAAAGGATTTACTGCGTGAGCTTTACAGGAAAATGGATCATTGATAATATCTCACTGCTTTCTGCACAGAGAAACACTAGTAGGGAAAAATTTTGGTGAGCGAGCAGTTCGCTAAATTATAAATCAGGTTGTAAAAATGATAAATTACATTAAATCGCGACCTTTGAAGTGTAGACTCTTTGAAAAAATTTGTGAAAAGGATGCAATATCTCATTATTATTACGTACAGAAGAAGTAAGATGGTTATCTCGTGGTAGAGTACTAAACCGCCTTCTCACACTCAAAAAAGAAGAATTAAAAGTCTTTTTTGAGAAAGAGAAACATGATGCATTTCTAGGTTGCTGCAAAATGATGATTGGTGTTTACAGCTGTTTCATATTTGTCAGATATTTTTAGTAAACTAAATGAATTAAATACTTCATTGCAGGTACGACAAGAAACAATAGTTTCTTCAACCAATAATAAAATGAAAGGTTTCATGAGAAAGATAGCTTCTTGGAAGTATGCAATTGAGAAAAGTGATTTTTCAAATTTTCTATCCCTTTTATAATTTTCGGAACGTAATGGCGAGGAAAAGCTAAAAGACCTCATTCTTGATCATTTATCAAAATTGCAAGATGCAGTAGATAAGTACTTTCCTTCCCTTTCCGTTAAGAATCTTGAATGGATTGTTTCCCCATTTCACATGGCAGATATTGCTGAAGAACTAGATTTCACAGCTACTGAAGAGACGAATTTAATGATCTCTGCGCTGATTCTTCACTGAAAATTAAACTTGAGAAGACTGACTTATCAGTGGCTGCATTTTGGCTTAGCATACAAAAGGAGTATCCTAACCTAGTAGAAAAAGCCACAAGTTTCCTTTTGCCATTTTCAACATCATACTTTTGTGAACAATCTTTCTCTGCAATGGTCACAATAAAATGCAAAACAAGAAATAGATTATTGAATCTTGAGGAAAATATGCGTGTTGCGTTATCAAACATCAGATCTAACATACAATATTTGTACTCCAAGAATCAAGCACAAATTTCCCATTAATATTATTAATCGATTCTAAACCGCAAACTCCAGCTTTCAAATTTTAACAGGTATGTTTTATAGATATTTTTAAATTTAAAAATTCTATTATTATTATTATTATATTATTATTTATTATTATTTATTATTATTATTATTATTATTATTATTATTATTATTATTATTATTATTATTATTATTATTATTATTATTATTATTATTTATAATAACAAGTGTGCCTCAAAAATTCCCGAGCCTCAAATAGGGTGCCGTGAATTACAAAACGTGGGAATCACTGATAATATATATATGATGGTATTGATATATATATATATATATATATATAATATATATATATATATATATATATATATATATATATATATATAATATATATATATATATATATATATATATATAAATATATAAATTAATTTATTAAATACAACTTATTTTTCTAGAAAGTCAATTATTGTAAAAAATTTCTTTCTAAAAATATTTATTTAATTGAATTAATTTAAATGTATTCCCTTTTTATAATTAAAATTATTAATTAATTGAAAATTATATTTAATTTTCATCCTAACAGTTGAAGAGTCAGTGTTTTCTGACTTATATCTATATATATATCGTTCCTGCTTCTGTTTTTCGGGAATCTTAATTTTATTATAAATAAGAGAATCAAAGCTCTGAACATTTTTATTTCCTTTATTAGAATCAACGTTTCGAGAAAATAACGTTTCACATCATCAGGATAATAGAATGATAAAATATAATAAAATAAAATAACACAAGTAAAAGGTTCAAATTCTAAAACATTCCACTTATCTCTAAATGTGACAAATATATGAAAAGTCAAATCAGGCTAAAGTAGGCTATTGTAGTTAACATGTTAGTTGGTTGGCTGTTTAATAATTATCTGTTTAGTAGTTGAAAAATGTCTTGATAAGAATATATAAAAAGCAGCGTTTTTAAAAATAATTTTATTAAAAATGAAAACAAATCCTGAAAGCATCGATAATAAATCATAATAAAATAATAATTATAATAAATAATTAAATGAATAATAATAATAATAATAAAATAATATATAATAATTAATATAATAATTAATATAATAATAGCAATGATAACAAAAAACCATAATACAAAATAATGACACCCACAAATAATATAATATAATATATAATAATAATAATAATAATAATAATTAATAATAATATAATAATAATAATAATAATTAATAATAATAATAATAATAATAATATATTAAATAAATTGAACCTGAAAAAATAATAATAATAAATAATAATAATAAAATAATAATAATAATAATAATAATAATAATAATAATAATAATAATAATAAATAATAATAATAATTAATAATAATAATAATAATAATAAATAATAATAATAATAATAATAATAATAATAATAATAATAATAATAATAATAATAATAATAATAATAATAATACTAACATTACCAATATTAAAAAATAAAGCAAAAATAAAAATGGTACAATATGTACAGATTAGTAAATTATACACACAATGATAGAAGCCCACGTTCTCCGTTCATGTGTAGTTTATAAATATGTTTGTGACCTCTGCAATGAGGTCTATGTTGGCAGCACAACGCGTCAACTCTCTATCAGAATTGATGAGCATCGAGGCGTTTCTTCAAGAACGGGAAATCCATTGTGCCGTCCAGCCTTCTCCAGCATCAGAGACCACTGCGACTCACATGGAGATTTAGTCAAACCACCTGATTTTGAAATATTAGCCCAAGCTAACCATCAATTAGACTTACGAATATTAGAGTCACTTTATACAAATACTATAAACCCCTCATTAAATAAAGATAATGGACCTTTTAAGCTGCAGTTATTTTAATAGGAGAATATAATAATTTTTTAACCTTTTGTTTTTGATTATTGATTTTATAACATCTTTTTCGTACCAGTTTCAATGTTTTTGTATTTATTTACTATCTATAAATATTGTACCATTTTTATTTTTGCTTTATTTTTTAATATTGGTAATGTTGGTATTATTATTATTATTATTTATTATTATTTATTTTTTCAGTTCAATTTATTTAATATATTATTATTTAATTATTATTATTTTCAATTTATTTAATATATTATATTATTATTATTATTATTATTATTATTATATTATTATTATTATTATTATTTTATTATTATTATTATTATTATTATTATTATTATTTTAACGCTGCTTTTATATATTCTTATCAAGACATTTTTTCAACT
>JABUQX010091595.1:0-2500 GCA_015478945.1 Trachelipus rathkii | reverse complement strand
GGATACTCATATCTGCGCTCATATATCGAGGATGAAGATGCAATTCCAAATAGACAAAGTAATAATATATTCCACGTGCTTGGGATACAATAATAAATATAAACATGTCTGGAATAGCTAATATAGCCTCGATAATTATTTTTAAAATGTTTTTTTTTTTTTTTTTTATTAAGTTATTAAATAAATAATTAAATAGATAAATGAAAAGTAAGTAAATATATATATTTTGCGAGTCCTTTAGATTTTCATCTATTTAATTATTAACACAATTGGTAAAATTTACTTACTTGATACCATTTTAAATTATAACTTTTTAAAAATTTGAAAATACATTGATCAATTCTAAATTTAGATACTATTTAACTAGAAAAGTTTCATTATTATTTTATTGTACATAGTTAATTTTAATTGTTGAATTTGTTACTACAGAGAGAGTTTTGTATGTTTGTGTTTAGCTGTGAGGCGTAAGCTTAGATAATAATTATATATTATATATTATAATATATATATATATATATATATATATAATATTATATATATATGTACTCATATATATATATATATATATTATATATGATATATATATATAATATATATATATATATATATATAACCTTGTGAGTTTCATGTGCTCTTTCAAAAAAAAAAAAATCATATATTATGAGTATATGACATTAGCAATTAATTAAGATGGGAATAAGAAAGATACGAAATATAAAAATATTAAAAATTAATTAATAAAGTAAGCAAAAACGTTCATTTCAGCATGAAAAGAAAACTCATTTTATTGCTAAACGTGGAATGAGGTAAAATTCGTTCTGTTCATCTGATTTTTTTTTATAATGATTTCATGTGTTTACTCAATACAAACTTGAACTATTGATGGCCGCGAAAAAAAAACAACTTGAACTATGATGGCCGGGGAAAAAAAAAAAAACTAACCTATTATGGATCGACGATCAAGTTACTGTATACCTTAAACTAGATGGATCTATTTTGCCGAAAAAATTTTTCTCTTGATTTGACACAAAAATAAAAAAGTATGATTTTATTAAATAATTACATTTTTTTTAATTTAATTTTTTTGATCATGTTTATTCCAACTGAAATTTATTGTTAGTGTCATATAATAAAAATATATGAAAAAATAAATAAAAATAAAATCCTAAATTCACTGGGCCATGAAACTCATAAGGATATATATTATATATATATATATATATATTATATATATATATATATATATATATATATATATATTATATATATATATTTATATATATATTATATATATATTATATATAATATATTTAATATAATATATTATATATATAATATATATATATTATATATTATAATATTATATATATAATTATATAATATATATATATATATATTATATTATATATATATAAATATATATATATTATATTATATAATAATCAGTGCGTAGCTAGATGTTTTTCACGATGGGTAGCCAAGATAGATATACATATAAATATTTATATATATATATATATATATATATATATATAATATAATATATATATTATATATAATATATATTATATATATATAATATATATATATATATATATTCAGTGCGTAGCTAGATGTTTTCACATGGGTAGGCAAGATATAATATAATTATAAAATATATATATTATATATATATATATATATATATATATATATATATATATATATATAGTATATATATATATATATATAAAGTGCTATAGAGGAATTAAGTCAGGTATCAATATAATAATTACGTTACAATCGTATACTCCATATATAGCATTACTACTATAAGTGTTATCATAAAATATATAACGAGGTAATACGTTATACATGCTATATATATATATATATATATATATATAAGTTAATGAGCAGCTATCGAATCATAGTTGTGATCCATCACGACCTATTATAACTATAATACGGCTATACTAATTACGTAACGCGGCGCTACGTACTAGTAATAATAATGTAACTATTAAATAGTAGTACGATACTTAGTCAGTATCTGAAAGCCAGTACTATATAGTTCATCCTCCCTGTGATTTCTGACCAATTTAATAATACTATATTTACGAGTCTAAGTTAGCCTTCTCTACTAAACTCTTCTGGCCGAATATATCTCGGGATCAGAGCTTGCCGATCGTTTCATGTTTTTATAAAAGCTTTTGTACGTGCATAATTGTCGTCCACTTAAAAGCTCTGCGTATCAATAGTTGGTTATATTTCATTCAACAGTTTTGTTAACACCCTTCCTGGGAATTGCTTTAAGCAACAATCACACTGAATATACTTCCATTTCCATCTAATATTAATAACTCAAAAAAAAGAAAAAACATATTTATTAGAATATACACACTACCATTCATTCTTGTTAATAATAATTATCCTATTTTAGCTTCACTAATTATCTCTATGAGATTCACTTATATACCTGAGTCCCACGCTATTTGACAGTATTAATACTATAGTTTAG